>PVLD010000451.1:0-286163 GCA_004027595.1 Dinomys branickii | reverse complement strand
CAGACAATCGGGTTCTGTAACGTGTTTCTTTATTGGACACAGCACAAACCCCACAGGAGTCCACTCTGCGTGGCTCCTTCCAGGCTGCTGCCCGTTCCTTTCCGTTACAGCGACTTATATAAGAATGGTTAGCAAATCACACTATGCCACGTGGGCCTTCAGGATAGGTTTTTAGGCGGAGTAAGCAGGTACCTTTCTATATATGGTATACACAGAGTCAGCAACAAGAACCAGAAAACAGGATATAGGCGCCATCTTGGTAACACGGTGGGAGGGGCTGATTCCAAGGAGACTAACAGCAAGCCCTCACACCGGCTCCCAACAAAAAAAAAAAAAAAAAAAAATCCAATGAAGTGACAGAACAAAACTCTGCATTTCTCATAGCAACAGTTCAGCATTCACTAATTCAGTGTCTGTTGTGATTTTATAGAACATTACCACTCCAAGTAATGCTAATGGCTGCGTATATCATCTGTGTATTATCTATCTCGGTTGATCAGTTGATCAGTATAATCCATATATTGGTTTATCCATCTATATATCTGTATTTTTTCAGTGTGTAGCCTGCTTTTTTATTTGGTACTGATGTCTTGAGGAATAAAGGTTTTTACAATATAAGAAGTACCACAGGTAATTTTAAAACTGATATTTCCCTTCACAAGGAAATTATCAATTCATTAAATATTTAAGAAATTTTAATGAATAAATTACTGAAAATAAATTCTTAGAACCATACAACTTACTAAAATAGTAAAGGAAACTGAAAATATAAATACTTATATTTCTATTAAAAAGTCTTACCAGGAAAATTTCAGGCCCAGAGACTTTACTCGTGAAACTTACTTATATGAAAGGAATAAAACATGCAAATATTTAGAAAAAATTCTTTAAGAAGGTAGAAGAAAAAAATCTTCCCCACAGATACTAAAAATGAATAACATATCATAAAAATTATAAGTTAATATTGATGAAATACAAAATACTAACCAAAGTAGAACTCAACAATCTACAAAAACATACATCAAAATCAAGTTGAATTTATATCTAAGAATACAAAGGTAATTTCATATTTTAAAATGATGTAATTTACTACACTAAATAAAGAGAAAAAGAAACAAATGAATTTGAGCAAATGCAGAAAAGACATTGGTTAAAATTCAATCTTCACTCCTGATGAAACTCTTTGACCCTTTCTGAAATGGGCAAAAGGTCGAGACTTATGGGAAGACAGGGAAGGGAGTGGAAGGGAACCAAGATGTGGTATGTGCGTCTGCCAACTCCCCACAAGGGATGTACGTGGTGCGTACTGTAGACACGTTAATATAAAAACTACTAGAAACTAAACTAAAAAACTCTTTTAGAAAACCAGGAAAAGAAGAGAAGTCCCTTAGTCTAAACACACACACACACACACACACAGACTCCAAAAACAGCAAATAATGTGCCTGATGGTGACATGTTAAAAGGTTTCTCTATGAGACCAGACCACTTTTTACAACATTTTATGGGCTATTTTAACCAGTGCAATAAAGCAAACAAATAATTAATGAATGAAAGCAGACATTTATTCACAAATTACATGAAAAAGAATCTTAGAAAATAAAAGAGAACCAAAGAAAATGTAAAAGAATCTAGAGATAAATCATTTAAATTAATATATATTTTAATAAGATTGTGGATATAGTCAAAATACAAAAATAATTTCTGCTTAGTAATAACAATAAAATAAATAAAACATAAAGTGGTACCATTTGCACTGAATATAATACTAAATATTTAAAACTAAAATATATGTAGCATCTTTATGTAGAAATTGAATTAGTGATAAAAATGAAAGAATGCCCACATTTTTAGATATTTACTTGTGTAGATGACCCAGTGTTTAAGATGTCAATTATCACCAAATTGTTCTATAAAGTCAAAGCAATTCCAATCAAAATATATTTGTGTGTGTGCTGTGTATATAACTTGATAAAGGTCCAATATTACTGAAGAAGAACAAAGTAACTTACTGGAAGTCAGGAATTATTATAAATCCATGGTAGTTAGAACTACATGGGTTCTAACTGTATGGAGCGAAGACAGATCCACAGACAAGTAGTACAGAATGCAGAGTGTAGAGGTCACTCGTGTGTGATACGGACATTGGATCATGACCAACTGATCCTGCAATGAGCGTTACATATCTCATCTCTAAGCTGTGGTAGCACAAGGTGTTCTCGGTAGGCCTTGGAGGGCCTGAAGACAGCGTATTCCTCTCCTGGGAAAACTGTCCTGACCCTTACATTCAGAGACATGAAAAGCTGTCAGCTCTGAATGGGAACTAGGACAACAAAAGGCTCAGCAACAAATCTAGATTACAGGGCAAACCGCCTTGCCGTACAACCTGATCCATATTATTTTGCTGACTTGGTTTATAAGAGTACAGTCATCAGAGGTCAGGAAAGATGCTGTGTGGCATTTGTGGCATCTCTTATGAGCGAATCACCCATATACGTGTATTGTTCTAGAGCAAGGCTGTTGTTCATATGCAGCAGAGCACTACAGACCTTTGATAAACAGACCCAGGAATGGCCCGGGACCCTGAATGAGAGACCTAACACTATTCCCAAGAGCTGAATAAGCAAGTAGTCCGTGTCATAAGCCACTACTGCAGCAGCATTTCTCCATTATCCTGTATGTCTTGCCCAGTGAGGGATCCCTATGAGTGGCTGATGGAGAAAGGAGAAGCCAGACTTGTTTCTGGATGGACTGGCTTGGAAGGGAGTGTGATGGGACAGTGACGGTGTTGTGCTGACTTTCACTCAGGGACAGCCTGAAGGAAGGGAAAGAGGCTCTTCTCTGACAGGCAGAACATCCAGAGGAGCATCTGGTCATCTAGTTTTTCTATAAAGAGAACTTGTCAAGGTTATAATATACATATGGACTCATGAGCAGTGGCAAATGGCTTAGCTGGGGGACTAGGGTGTAAAGGAAGAAGTGGAAGGATTGCAGCTTTCATTGCTTGAGCAGAGTGAATGTAACTCAAAACTCCTACCTAAAATCATTTCAGTTGAAAAGCAGACTTCAAAGTTGTGCTTGTAATCAACAGAATTGTTATCATCAAATTTGCCTTTAGCCATATTAGTATAATTGTGAGAAATAAATATTGGTAAATTAAGCTAATTTATTGTTTCATTGAATCTCATATCTGTGATACTTTAAAAATCCTCCATGTTATTTTCAATAAGAATATTATGGAAGACTAACTATGTAAGAGTAGATTGGTTTTTGATCCCCCATCATCCACTGGTTAGTCTTTGGAGGCAGAAAATATCTTATCTCCATGACAAAGTAATCAAATACTCTGGGCAACCACAGATTACATCTTCTCCGATGGTTTCATGAAAAAAATAATTGGAAAGTTTATTTATTAAGCAGAAACAATAAATATTGCTTTATTATATAGCTTTGAGAAACCAGAATCTGAAGTATAAAACAAAAGGAGTTAAATATATATGTTTTAAAAATCCCAGTGCTTCATATTTTTATAATAAACTACTACTTTAATATTTAGTTTAATAAAGAATACTTTTTGACATTTCTTGTTTGCAAAAAGACCATTTCTTAGACCTGTACTGCCCAGTACGCTCCAAGTCACACAACACTGAACTTTTCACATGTAACTTGTCTGAACTACTGTTCTGGAAGTATAAAATGCAAATTACTTCAGTGACAACATGTAACAAAAACATAAAATATTATATTACTGATTTTTATATTAATTACCTTCAAATTGATATTTTTGCTATGATGGATTAAAGGACATATGAAAATCATTTAAGTTTTTAAACTTTTAAAAATATGGCTACTAGATTAGAATTACAAACTAGTATATTGGTGACTTTTATTGTATTTCTATTAGAACTGATCTAGAGTAATATGTCCAGAAAAATTGTCATTATACTTGAACATGTAGGGCACAGAAATAGTCTTTTAAATACAAATAGTGGTCCTATTCCCTTTATCTTACTATTTCTTCTTTATATGTGAACCAACTTTTTTCCCCTAAAATTTAAATCTGTGCAACTTCTCTATTGAATGTCCTGCCAAAAACATCCTGACTACCCACATAATAAAGTACACTGTCCTTGGAAAACACTCCAGATTTTCCCTTCTGCTAAGCTAATGCCATAATCTCTAGTGTGACTGCCATGTGGGACTATGCCTTACTTCTCTAAGGTGCCAGATCTGCTGGGTCTGCTAAGCCTTTGAACCTGTGTCCACTGGTACATTTACCTGAGATTTTCACTTCCCACCCCAACCCCCACTTAGCTAGCTTCCACTTGGCCAACTTCTACCATAATGAGGGTGTCAAGGGTTTAACTGTGTCTCCCCAAACCCATGTGTTGAATTCCTCTTACCGTGACAGCATTTGGGGATAGGGTCTTTAAGAGTTAATTGACCTTAAATGAAGTCTTAAAGATGGCACTTTGATTTTCCAACCTGCAGAACAGTAAGAAAATAAATTTCTGTTCTCTTAGTCACCTCATCTATGATATTTTGTTACAGCAGACCAAGCTAATACAGAAAGGTCTGCTCATTCTTTAGCTTCTAGGGACCATGTTCCAAAGCCTAGGTTAGGGGATCTTCTTCTGCTACACACAGTCCCAGATACTTTCACCAGAGTTCACATGACACTGTGGTTATTGAGATTTTTATCTTGTATACTACTCTCTGAATTCCTTGATAGTACGGGAATCTTTTAATTCACTTTTGTGTCACCTTCCTCAGTATCTTCCATAATATGTGAAGAGGCACAGGGCAGGAGACATGTCTGAGTGATTGGGCAGACAAGTGTTCTGGAGAAATCTTCCAAGGTAATAGCTTTCTAGGGGAAAATACAGGTTTCTCATAAGTAACTTCTAGCTTGAAGCCGTCTGGACAGAGCGGAAGGTGAGATTCTGAGCTGGTCAGCAAATGTGGCCATGGAAGTCTTAGTGAGCCCTGTGGTCCCTGCCACCGTTCTTGGTACATGCTCCCCACAGGAGTGCCATCCCAGCAATGCTTCTATATCAAAGGGATTTGCTTGCGCCTCCTTAGGACCTCAGATGAAAATGATTAACAGCAAGGGAATAAAAAGAACTCCTTAGTTCTCAAAACACAGTAACCAATCCCTCAGAGAAACCCTAGAGACTTCAGTCTCTACGAGTGCTATTAAGGTTGTTCAGTTTTCACACTTTCCTATTGCAAAACACCTGTCTTATGCTTGACTTAGGTTGTATCATTTATTCCTCTTCTCATACTTGCTTTGCGAAATTTCATGAGGTAGCTGAGACGTGATGTACTTCATGTTCTTTACCTGTCTTTACCAGTTACCCTTCTCTTTCTGCTTGTAGTGTACTCATTTGCTAATTTCTGAAGAATGTAAAAGTAGCTGTACAAATCAGACTTGGCAGGCTTTGAGGGTGGCCTGGAGAGCTTTCAGGGATGTAGGGGAAGCCTCCAAGATGTCTGCCAAGCAGCCTGATGAAAGAAGAGAAAATCAGTTCATCCATGAGGCTCTATGGACTTAGTTCTGAGTTAGAATTTTGACTACTGTTTCTTTTCTGGGTGACTTCTGTTCAGTTGCTTGACTCTTCTGAATCTCCTGATTTTTAAAATGAAAATAATGCTGTTTGCCTTGTAGTGTTGCAAAGATGAAAGACAAAAGTGTAAAGCTGTTCGTGAATATGAGCATCAATGTGAACCATTATTAGCGATACCCTCTGGTGTCCGCTGTAGCTGGGCAGCATTTACCTCTGTTGGCAAGGAAGAATGAAAGATGCCTAAAGGTATATTGGAATCTGGGGCCCAGGAAGACCTTGAGACAGTGCCATTTTCATCTGGCAGAATGTCTAAATCATTCGTGATAGATAGTTTTGATTTTCTTTTTAATATCTCCGGGAATGGAGATTTTAACACTTCACAAAGAACTTTATTCTAGTGTTTCATCATCTTAATGGCTAAGTTCTTCCTTGCAGTCAGCAGAAGTCTGTCTGGTTTTAATGTAGCTCATTTCCTCACATTCACCCTCAGAGGAAAAGGAAGAAAAGCTATGAGCGTCTGAGAAAACCTTCACCTGGGGAGCGCCACACGCGTCTTGCCTTGTTAGTTTCTCCCTGAGGCCGCTGACCGTGAGGTCTCTGACTGCTCCTCCTAGATACCCGTCTCTCTACTTGTCATCTTTGATTCTTTTACATGAGGCAGGTTTGTGTTCCTCACATCCGGTTAAACAATCTGTCCCTGGCTTCTTTGTACAGCCAAACTGCTACAGAATATAAGGGAGGGACCTCTTTCCAGGCCTGCCAAGAATGACAAGAAAACCAGCTAATTTGGGTAGTACGCTGACAAATCCCTAAGCTTATCGTCGGAACACGTTGCCTGTGTAAACGGGGATCACGAAAGCCTTGTAGTATGTGATAAATCATAACGATGCAGCACAGCAGTGAAGAACGTGAGTTAAGCTTGGGATCTCCAGCCCCTCCACCTGCTCAATATGTGATTTCCAAGTTATCTAATGTTCCAAGTCACGTAAGGCTCAGTTTCTCCTCTTTAAAAAAGAGCAACTATAAAACCATCCTAACTTCCTGATTTCTGAGGTGACTGCATGTCCCAGTTAATGTGCGGTGCCTCTGGGCTCCCGGGTCACCTTTGTGCTTGCTGTGTTAGCATGGGTCGCATGCCTTCATAGTTGTTCTTCACAGCAGTGACCACGGCCACCCTCTTCAGGGCAGTGTGCTGCGGGACTCTGTAGGAGAGGGGCTCCTTGCAGGGCAGTGGGAGTGTGAAATGGGGTGAGGAATTCCTGCACCTCTGCCCTGGCCTCATATCCTGAACCTCAGTCTAGCCTGGTGGCCTTCTTGTAGCCTCTCAAGGCACCAACACCTCGCAGGCCTCTTGCCACGTGGCATCCTGAACTCCTCTGCGGACCCACACACAGTTTCCTCTTAGCTACTGTTATCTCTGCACACCCATGTCACTGGCTGCTGATCAACTGCAAAGCAGAGAAATTCATTCTGCTCACCTGGTAACAATACATGAGCCCCAGCCAGGGCAAACCAGCTAAAATCCCTGCTGTTAGGGGCTGAGCTACATCTTTGGTAATTAGACACGAACATCACAGCCCTTCAGAGAGAAGGCCTTATTGGGCACTCCCTGAAAGCCCTAGGGCACCAGAGGAATGTCTTTGTATCTGATCATCATTCTTTTATCTGAGTTTCATGAATCTTTGTATTAAACTTCTCCTGTTTAACTTACTGTGTGAGTTCCCCATCCTGACTGGGCCTAGGCTGCTAGCATGTGAAAGAACCCCTTCCAGATCTCTGACCAAAGGATGTGTTCTTCTGTGAAGACCTGCACAATTGTTTGCCTGACACATCTTAATTCCTATCCAGGCCACGCCTCCATAGCTGTTCCCGGCTGCTGATGGAGCGCAGCAAGAACACTGCAGGTGTGATTGTTAGTCTTGTCAATTTGATTGGATTGAGAGAGCCTAGGGAATGAGTTAAGCACCCTTCTGGATGTGTCAGGGGAGTCTTTCTGGAGATGATTAGTAGTAGGTCAGTGAACAAAGGGAGAAAGACTGTAGGCAGCACCATCTGTAGGCTTGCAAACTGTGTGGGTCATAGGAGGAAGGAGGAAGCCCACTCATGCACGCAAGCTTCACTCCTCTTGTGCAGGTGGCACTTGACTCCTTCCATTCCCTATGGACATAAGATTCCAGGTTCTTCTTCAGCCTTTCAACATGAATTCACACCAGCAAATCTCCAGGTCTTCAACACTGAACTGGAGCTTTTTCTTTAGTCCCTCTTATTCTGATGGTTCCAGTCCTTGAACTAAGCGGCTACTGAGTGAATCCTCTGGCTTTCTGGAATGGATATGGACCCTTTGGGGTTACTGTCTAGCCTTTGATCGTATAAGTCAACCAAACAAATCTCCTTTTATAATTAAATGCCCATTCTACTTGTTCTGTTCCTTTAGACAACACAGACTGATACAGAAAGCATGTTCATACATTATGTGGGTGCCTTTGATGGGCAGCCTTTTCTAGAATTCCCCATAGACTTTCTTAAAACTGCATCATAATCTAAGGTTTTTCCCACCCACCTTTATTTTTCTCCCAATATTATCCAGAGCAATTAGGTCTGGATTGTTTCTTTTCTATCCATATTCTTTTTATTTCTTTCTCTTGTCTAATTGTTCCGGCTAATGTTTCCTGAACTATACTGAATAAGGGTGGTGACAGTGGACATCCTTGTCTTGTTCCTGATTTTAGAGTGAAAGCTCTCAGTTTTTGTCTGTTGAGTATGATGTTGGGTGTTGGTTTGTCATAGATAGTTTTTATCAGATTGTGTTAAAGACTATCCCAATTTTCCAGCAGATTTTTATTAGAAATGAGTGCTGGACTTTGCCAGTTGCTTTTTCTATGTCTATTGATATGATCACGTGGTTTTTGTCCTTGGCTCTGTTAATATGGTGAATTACATTTATTGATTTGCATATGTTGAACCATCCCTGCATCTCTGGAATGAATCATACTTGGTCTTTGTGTATAATCTTTTGATGATTTGCTGCATTTTGTTTGCCAGTACATATTGAGGATGTCTGCATCTATGTTCATTAGGGAGATTGGTCTGTAAATCTCATTTTTGGCTGAATACTACTGTGGTTTTGGAGTCAGAGTAATGCTTGCTTCCAGGAATGAAGAGATTACTGCTTCCATTTCAATTTCATTAACAAATTTGAGGAGTAGTGGAATTAAGTTTTCTTTAAATTTCTTGAAGAATTCAATAGTGAATCCTTCAGGACCTATGCTTTTTAAATTGGTAGTTTTATAATTATTTCTTCAATTTCATTGGCTAATATTGTATTATTTAGAATTTTATATCTTTTTTATTTGGTTTTGGTAATTCATATGAATCAAGGAATGTGTCCCTTTCTTCTGCATTTCCCATTTTATCAGAGAACACAGTCTCAAAGCAGATATTAGTGATCTTCTGGATTTATTCAGGGTCTGTTGTGATTTCACCCTTTTCATTGCTAACTGCATGGATTCGAGCCTTTTATTTCCTTTTTAGATAAGGTTGGTGAGGGCTGGAGGTATAGCTCAGTGGTGTAAGTGCTTGCCTGCTAAGCACTAAGGCCCTGAGTTCGATCCCTGGTCCTGGAAGAAAAAAAAAAAAAAAGATAAGGTTGGTGAAGTGTTGGTCAATTTTATTTACCCTTTCAGAGAACCAACTCTTCGATTCATTGATCACTTGAATTTTGTTTTTAGTCTCTACTGCATTGATTTCTGCTCTGCTCTTTATCATTTTGTCCTTCACATGAGCTTTAGGCTGACTTGCTTTGCTTTCTCTAGAAGCTTGAGGTTCAACATTAGGTTGTTTATTTGAGCTCACTGTTTTTCTGATATGAGAATTCACCACTATAAATTTCCCTCAGAGGACTGCTTTCACTGCAACCCATAAATTCTGCTATATTGTATTGGGATTATCATTTAATTGTAGAAACTGTCTAATTTCTTCTTTAATATTATCTGTGACCCATTGTTTGTTCAGTATGGTGTTATTTAATTTCTATGTGCTTATGAAGTTTTTGTGATTTTTTTTTGCTATTGATTTCCAATTTTATTGCACTATGATCTGATAATATTCAAGGGATAATTTCAATTCCTTCGTATTTACTTAAGCATGCCCTATGAGCTAGTATGTGGTCTATTTTTGAGACCATCCCATGTGCAGCTGATAAGAATGTGTATTCTGTTGTTGTGGAGTTGAACACTTTCCAAATCTGCTAAATTCATTTGTTCAGAGGTTTGACTGAGCTCAGGTATTTCTTTGTTGAATTTTTTGTCTAGGTCTATTTGTGACAGTGAGGTTTTGAGGTACCCCATTACAATTTTATTCACATTTATCTGATTTTCCTTATCCATTAATATTTGTTTTATATAGTTGGATATGCTAGTATTTGGTGCATATATATTTATGACTAATATCTCTTCCTTTGCATTGTTCCCTGGACAAGTCTGTAGTGATTGTTTTTTGTCTCTTTTGATCATTCTTGGCTTGAAATTCACTTGTCTGCAAACACTATAGCTACTCTTGCTTTTTTCTGGATGCCTGTCACATGCAGTATTGTTTTTTTCCTTTTACTTTCAGTCTGTGGATTTCTATTTTAATTCAATGTGGTTTTTGCATGCAGCATATTGTTGGGTCTTGCTTCTTGATCCATTCTGCCAGTCTGTTTCTTTTGATTGGTAAATTGAGACCATTAACATTTATGGTTATAACTGATATGTATTGACTTATCCTTGTCATCTTATTTTCCTGTTGTTGCCTTCCTTTTGTCTCCTCTGTTTAGTTGTTTGCCTTGCCAGATGAAGTCATTCTATTGGAGTTAATAGAGTTTTAATCCTTGTTATCTCTTTCTAGAATGTCCTTTGGAACATTTTAGAGTACTGGTTTGATGTTCATGATTTCCTCAGGTGTTCTTTGTCATAAAGTATCACATTTCTCTATCCATTTTGAAGGATAGTTTGGTATGGTATATAAATCTGCATTGGCAGATGTTTGTTTTTAGGGTTTGAAATACTTCACTCCACACTCTCCTTGACTTGAGCAACTATGTTGAGAAATCTACCCTGATTCTGATGAGCTTTCCTTTGTAGATGATCTGTTTCTTTGCTCTAACAGCTTTTAATATTCTGTTTATTGTGTTGAATTTCTGTAATATTGACTATTACATGCCTTGGTGTAGTTTCTTCATAATTATGGCTAATTGGAGTTCTGTATGTCTCACTTAGATGTCAAATTCTTTTTCCCTGCTTGGGAATTTTTCAGCCATTACTTCTGTGAACAGTTTTTTTTTAAATGTTATTTATGGTATCTTCTGATTTTTTCATTGATTCCAACTAATCTTATCTTATTCTTCTTTGGATCATCCAGAAGCTGTTGGAATGATTTTTTACAATCCCTTTATATTATTAAGAAGTCTTTATTTGATGATTGCTAATCATAGGTCTGATATTCTGTCTTGACATTGGTTGATTCTGTTGCATATACTTTGAATAGAATTTTTGATCTACTGGATATTTGCTGAATTTGTTTCATAGAATACAGTTCTTGCATGTGTAGGTTTCCATCATTTTCCTAAGCTCTTCCATTTTGTCTCTACTCTAGATTCAATAGCCATGTGTTTCATTATGGTCATTATTTCTTTAGTTATCTGTGAAATTATTTCTTATTTTTAAAATCTAGAGCCTCATTAATCTTCTTTGTTACTTCCACTACTACTGTTTCAGAAAGTTCAACTGACTGGCTTTTGATTTCTTCTACCTCAATACCCCTTGGATCTGTCTGGAGTGAGCTAGAAGTCTAGGGTTGCATCTTGCTTCCAAGATATGCTATGCTATATTTACCACAACGTGATGTACCATATTTTGTGCTCTTATGGGTTGGGTATGTGATGTATGGCATGCCTTGAATAATTGCTGCCAATTTTTTTCCTTTTTCTTGTGATGCTGGGCATCAAACCCAGGGCCTCCTGTACCAGTAAGCTATACCCTCTACCCAAAGCTGCCAATTTTCAAGCAAGCAACTGACTGCAAGAGATTTTATAACAAGTAAATAACGAATGATTTTATGAGTCCAAGGGATATATTTGGGACCTTCCAAATTAATTCAGAGGCAGAGCCAGAGAATGTGGTTATGCATGTTGGCTGACTCAACCATAGCCAAAGTGCTATGATTGGTAATATATATCCATAACTTTATTCAAAGAATAAAATTTTAATTTTATAAAAGTAATCTGAATGAAGCATGCTATTAGAATAATTCAGTCTTTCAGTTATACATTTTATAGCAGAAGAAATAAATTTGGTAATTGAGACTATTTCTAGACATTTATACTCAGCCATACTCATTATTAATATAAATAGTTCTTTTCATTCAAATCCTGGAAATAGTAACTGTGATTAATATGTTCATGCATATGCCTTTTAAAATATCTTTAAAAGCTAAAGATGTTTTTTTAAGAAATAAACATGGACTGGAATTTATTTTGTAATCATATTAACAAATGCATTTTAAAAGATATAGCAGAAAAACACTGCCAAGCAGAAATAGCAGCTCAGAAATGATTTCTTATGACAAAGAGAAGTGTTGTGTTTCCTCATTTTCAGTGGGATAGCAAAGGAATACCAAAATATGCAGTAAAATTGAGCTCTTTCTCATCTTTGGCCAGAAGCCAAAACTGTACTTTGATGTTGTCACACTGTATTCTCCTCCAATGGGCTTCTTTCTTCTCATACCTGCCTGAGCAGTGACCACCTCCTCCATGAAGAGCAGACAGGACATGCAGGATGGCTGCTTTTCTGTCTTTAGATGAGCAGCACAGATCTATACATGTTTCCAGGACACTAAAGGAAGTAGGGCTCTTGGGCAATTTAAACTCGCTCCAGTCAGCACAGCCATGGAGAGCTCCATGGGGCAAGGAGAAGCTCAGGGTTCTTAAATGCTTCTCAAAAGTCAAGAAATGGACTCTGCTTGAAAAATAGTTCAAATGAGCAAAATGCTTTTTAAAAATTGAGTTAACAGTCAAGCGGTAATATATTTGTAATTATATTCTTTTATGATTCCTTTTATGATTGATTAACTTTTGGTGCCCATTTTCTATCAGAGTAACACAATTATATACATTCACCTTTAGTGCATAGTCTATAAGAAAAGGTATGTGTTCTTGGAAATGTGTGGAAAACGTTTGAGGGGCTTAGATGAATAATATATTACAACAGAAAATGTGTTTATTACAGATGTTATTTTTGCCATATTCTTTATGAGAGTGATCTGTGACTTCCTGCTACCACATGAGAAAAGATAAGCCAGACCCTCACGTGGGACCACAAGGAGGGTTAGAAGCTGAAAAACATATGTGGTGACAGGTGTGCCAACTTGAATCTTCTCTGAAAGGACAGCTTCATTTCAAAATTTATCAGGAGACTTTTTGACTGAATTCTGCCATGGCCTATATCTGGCCTATATCTTAACAGCCAAAGGTCCTCATTTTATGACAGTTGCTGTATTTATCATTATTTATCCACTATCAGTTGTAACTGAGAGGTTGTACTTCTCTTGAAAGCAGGGCTATGATTCCTTTGCTTCTAAATCATTACAAATAACTTGTGCCTGAGCACAGTAGGTACATAATCTGTACTGAATAAAGGACCAGTGATCTTCAGTGGGGGAGAGTCAACGTGAGATCAGAGTAGAGGTAACTGGTGAGTCCGCAGAGAGAGCACTGGTGCAAGTCAATGGTAACTACACAAAACACAACCAGGAGACCCTACTCGAGGGGTACTCAGAACTGGAAATGCAGGGAAGACCCAGTCCTGGACTGGTGGTAATGTGACTTTTGCAGGTGGAATTTAAGGAGCCTGTTTCAGAAAGAATAAGGAATATAGAAGCTAACGTCAATCTCAACTTGATGCTCTTCCTATATTGGAAAAAGGGACCTATGTATGTAGATGCTGCCATGCTAGTTGTCAGAGAATTACCTTGTAGTCTGATCCCTCAGCCCCAGGTACTGGTTCTGTCACCAACTGACCACCAACAAGTAAGTTAGCTGCTCCTAGTGTCAAGTTGCTCTTTGGAAAAATGGCAATAGAAAGGCTTTTTTGACAAATAAAAAAAATGCCTTGATCAAGACTAGGTTTAAAAAATTAAAAGTAAATGATAGGAAACATGATAAGAAAATACTTTGAAGTATTAACCGCCACTGAATCTGTCATTCTCCTTGACCCCCAAATAGATTAGATATTAGTTCTCGCAAGGAGCTCTTCAAAAGTCACTTTGACGCTTCCTTGTCTCTATAGCTCACCTTCCAGTTAAAGGCTAATCTTTGAGAGTATCATAAAAGCCTGGAGAAGTAGAGAAATAAGCTGGATGCAGACAGTTGTGCAGTCTGAAGCCTGAGTCATATTACGGGGATCAACCCCTAGCGGGAAGGGCACAGTGTGGTGGTGGTCCTTCTTGCCCTGGCCTGCTGGATCCCATCTGCCTCTGGCATTCAATCAGAGAGGAAGTGAGGGGCAAAGGCCCACTGGAGGAACATGCAGAGCTGAACAGAGCCCATTTCTGCCCTACTTGGGGCCTTTGCAGGATCTGTCTTCAAGATCTTGTTCTCCCTCTCTCCCAGCCTCCAGTGTCTTGCAGCTCCCCAGTCTCACTCTTGCTTTGGAGCCCGTGCTTCTCTTTCCAAGGCCACTGTGAGTCAGGATGGCCTGGAAGGGGTTCCCAACTTCTTATGCCTCATGTCAACACAGAAATCACATATCTATTGTTAGAATATCTGCACTTCCTGGGAGCCCCCAAATTTTATCAGTGAGCCAGAACTCTCAGACCCAAGCCCCAAATACCCTCTTGTGTGGGTGCAGAGCCTGGTCCCAAGCTTCCTCAGTTCAAATGCTATATCCTTAGAGAGGACAGATAGTGGGTGGCAACCTGTGGCCTGTGGTCCTGGATGTTTGTCCAGCATTGTCAGTGGTGATCCCGGCCCTCAGAATATGGCCAGTCTTCTAGTGGATCACATAGTTCTGGCTATGGGCCACCTCAGTGCTCAGAGACATGTTTCTTCTTCCTCAGGTGTCACACTAGTCCTGTGGATTTTAGTGGGCCCCAAAATCAAGGGATTATGAGACTGAGATCTAATAGCTAGATATCCTGATAAATGGAGGCTTGGATTTGAGTTCATTCTCTTCAGAAAAGAGTAGATTGATATTAGTAATACCCCAAGCTTTAGGCTCCTACACACACCAGCTAGAAGTGGAACTCAGTGCAGCAGGACTATCTCTAGTTCATGGTTGTAGTCCTATGACCAGGTGCAGAGGCTGGGCCACTTAGGCCTTTCTCAGGGAGTGTGTGGATGTGTAGCCAGTGTTGCAATTATGTCGCCTAAATAGCTCATGTAACCCTGACCAAGTCCTAGTGGTAGATGCCATCATCACCCCAATTTATAAAGGAGGAATCGTTCCATTTGACAGAAGAGCACAGAGACCCGACTAATGTCCCTAAGATACTTCCCCCTGGACACAGCCAGGAGCAGAGCTGGACTGTCGCCGCGTTCCAGAGCCTAACACCTCAGCTACTACGTGGCTTTTCAGGAGGGGCCTTTTCAGGGCTACGGATCTACTTGCCCATTGATTTGCATATTTATTTACTCTACAAATATTTTAGTACATGTGCTGCCAAAGTCAGCCCGTATTTCATGATATTTATGAGGCCCTGTGACACAGCAGGCTATAGGGTGAATTCTGTTGAAACAGTCTGGAAAAACAGCAGAAGGCCCCAGTTTCATGAAGCACCAAGAAACACACTCGCTTGCACAGGTCCTTTCACCAGCAGGCAGACCCCGGACAGGGCCTCACTTTGCCTCGAGGGCTTTCTTCTTTTCTGGGACTCAGCCACATTAACTTCTTAGTTTGGGTTCTGTCTCTAATCAAATTGTTTTACTGAAAAATATCCTCTTTATATGTACAAGCCTTTAATTCTTGCTCTTCCTTTCCAGTTTGTTCCTAGTAATCTGAAGAATCATTCCTATTTCCAACGCCTTTACCCACAGTGGGTAGACTGAAAGATATTGATAATGGTGCATCGATACTATGGGACCAGATATCCATTCAAATCAGCAGAAAGCAACTCTAAAATGTCTGTAACCAACTACTATATGATATTTTTCTTAATATTATTTTAGTACCTCTAACTGATTTCTTCCTGCCTCAAGAACCAGCTTTAAGAATCTATTTTGGATAAAAATTTAATTTTTGTCCTGTCTTTGTACCATTTAAAATATACAATATTTTGGCAACAATTCCATGAATAGCCAAGGATTTTAGGGCTCCCTTGAGACCCCCAAGAATTGTTTATTATGTTCATTGAATGGAAAAACATATGTTTTAAATTTGAAATGCATGCCAGTGGCTAGTAGGATTCTTAACTCATTATAGAATAAATTGTGAAGCTTACTTGGAAATTCACAGTTATAAATCACTAAAATGCTGGCATTTTTATGCTATTCTAAAACAGATCTTTCTTTTATGTATTAATTCTTCCATTCTCAAGCCCCATCAAGCTCCTGTCGTAACAGCTGGGGTAATAGTAGGCTCTGAAACTACATGATACCCCAAAATAGATTTTTAAAAAATTCAAATTACAGTCTGTCAAAGAATATCACTAATATGCACCGAAAGGAAACTGCTGGCTCAGCACTAGAGTTTTTGAATTGATTTTTACTTACATTCAACAAACCTAGAGGACAGGACTTCCCAGGTTTTGCATATGTATTTCTCCTCCAAATAGGTATTTAAGAATTATATAGAGTTTTGGTCTTTGAAAACTAGAAAGAACAAGTGTAATTTGCCAGGCCTCGTAACGCCCACTGAGCGCACGTTTTGTTCAGCAGTCGGTTTAGGAGAGGAGAGACACTGGAACAGCAAAGCTTACCCTAGGCAGTTGTCATCATGCCTCCCTTCCAGATGGGCCCGAAAACATTCGCCAGGAGCACTGCCTTCTCATGACTTAGAATAGAAATGCATAGAGGACCATGGCAACTGTCCCCACTGCAAACTGTTTTCTGCAGTTACCAGCGGAAATAACAGAAATGCTAGGAAAACACGTATTCATCAAAATTGCAGTTTTTTGTGAGCTGTAATTAGTTCCTATGCCAGTTTCCACTCTCTGAATTGCATGCCGGATGATAGGCAATTTTTGTGTGTGTGTGAGAGAAAAATGAATGTATTAGCTCATAAGCACATCCTGACCAGATTAAAAATGACTTTCTCTGGATAATGTATCAGTAAAAAAAGTCTTTCTGAAACAGAAGTCCATTTTTCCAGAAGCCTTTCTTTGGAAATAGTAGTATCAAATTTTTATGTACTGAACCTTTGTCTTTCTGTGTTTATGGGGTCCCCACAGTGCCGTGAAGAACTGGACCTTCCCTTGTGCTGTCACGCGCATGATACGCACACTCACTTCAGGAGAAATGAGGCTCAATGCACTGGGGCGGCTCTCTTTTCCCTTCAGTGGCAGGAAATAGGGCCTATAATTCTGACGGAGATTTGGCTTGCATTTTGAAGCCAAGGTTATTGAGCACTTCCTGTGTGCTAGACACCATACTAGGAGATTAAAAAGTGAATACAATAAGCCCCTGTCCTCAGCCCACAATACAACTCCTATCTTTTGGTTTAGAAGCTTGCAACTTGGAAGTGTGCATGCCCTGAGAGCAATGGCACCGACCTGCCCACCTTAAGCAAACTGATGGTGCATGAAAACATAGCCCAGTGCAGCTAATTTTCTGATTTTAAAAAGAAACAGAAATACAGGATTTGTGTATATAGCCATTGACATTCAAATATTGATAGTGAGTTTGACATTTTAATACCCTGGGTGAGACAAACAATCCCCGTATGACTTCAAAACTGGACCCCCATTTATTTTTTAAATTAATTTTTATAGCAGTATATGTGCAATTATTCCAAGTTCTAAAGGAATGAAAGGCACAGCCTGAGTCTCCCTCCTTTCTGGGTTTCCTGAGGACTGGGTGCCCTCCCTGAGGCAGCTGCTATGGCCGGTTTCTTCTAGGTGTTCCCGAGGTCTTTGTGCAAAGCAAGGCAGGCAGAAGGCAGCAAAGCTGCAACGCAGTAAAGCAGCGTCTTTGGTCCCTTATATTCCACCCACGGTAACGCTCACACTCAGGATGGGGCACCTCAATCCCAGCGTCACACACCCTAGATCCAGCCACCTCTGAAAAGCCCCACCTGTGACCACATGAGGTTTTCAGGGGGACAGCTAGACACAGTTCATAACAGTGTTCATGTACACAAATGGCTGTGTATAAGCCACATTTGTACATTTTCACCTAATTTTTTATTCTGCTTATAAGCACTGTATATCACGGTGATTAGCCTAGGTCAGTGTACATAGAACTGTTGGCTTCATAATATTCCGTTATATGGAGATGCTGGGCACCCCTGTGGCTAATCCCTCACTGTGGATATTTGCTGTGGCGCCTGCCTTTGCTAGTGCAACCCATGTTGCAAAGGCTGGTCTTTCCAACGTCAGTTTATGCAAGAAAAATTCTTAAATTGCTCTCAGTGGTGATTGCCAGCCTGAATCCTCAATGAAATCACCATAGTGATTTAAAAGTATTGGTGCCTGGGTCTCATTCTGGAGATTCATCTTGTCACTTTGGTACTCGATTTTTTTCTTTTGTACTTGGGGTTGAATCAAGTACCTTTATGTGGAAGACCACTGAGATGACTCCCCCGAAGGAAGACAGTTTGCCTGCATTTTGCCTCAGCTTTGTGCTACTCCTGCCTGCTGGTTTGCACTGAGCTGGCCAGGGAGATGCTCCACCTCTTCCCTGGCTTTAAGCAACGCAAGTGGGTACAGTCTGCGCAGCCTCTGAAGCAAAGTAGCAGGGCTCTGTGCAGCCTGCCTGAAGCTCCGTCCTACCAAGTGGGAGCTGGGCTGAGACGCTGGGGTGGAGCTTCAGAACGGAAGCAAAGGTGTCCCGGGGCAGATAAGGCCAGACACCAGAGCTGAAGCAGCTGACCCAAAACAGAAGATATTTCTTCAAACTATGTTATGCAGATTCCTCCAAACTTAGAGGCTACCCGTTACTAGAATCCAGTACTCTTTCTGTAGACCTCTTTTCTCTACATACTGCAGAGGTGCCATTGTGCTCCTGCCTGGCCCAGCTCACAGTACTCACACAGTTCCTACCGTTCTTACAGTCACTCAACCCTGAGCCACTCCCCTCTTCATGAATTGATAAAACCTGGATTTTGCTCTGGGTCATGGCCTTTGTCCAGGTTGGCTTTTGTTCCACTGGACTTTGGACCCCCTGGGTTTCCACAACTATAAATATATCTCTGTCTGTTTTTCTCACCGTGGGTTTCATTGGAAGTAGATCGGAATTTACTCACAAGAATTCCAGCAACTTTTCCCTGGGGTTACAATTCATAAGCTCCGGATCACAAGGTCCAGGCATCAATATATGGTGCCCTGTGCATTGTCAGGTGTTTATACATTCACACTGTGCCACATCCCTTTTTTGTTTATTTCGAGACAGCCTCTTGCTAAATTGTCCAGGCAAGACTAAAACTCTCAGTCATCCTGCCTCTGCCTCCCAGGCCACAGGGATTAGAGACCTATGATAACATGCCAAGGTATGTTGTTTCTATTTTTTTTAATTTTGAGACAGGATCTCTATGTTGCTAAATTGCCCAGGGTGGGCTTGAACTTGCAGTCTGCCTGCATCAGCCTTCCAGAGTGCTGGAATGGCATTGGGAATTTTTAACTGCCATAGGTGATACTAAGGCTTGAGATTGTGTTTTGAGATTCATCCAAGTCTCGAGGGCCACTATCAACTTCTCTTACCCCTCCCTGGCCCAGCTAGGAAGCTGTTATTCTGGACTTCTATCCACCTGAGACAAAATACCTGAGATAATCAATTTAAAAAGAGGAAATATTTATTTTGACTCACAGTTTTGGTGATTTCAGTGCCTAATCAGTTGGTCCTGTCATACCTGGGCCTATGGCAAGGCAGCATATAATGGTGGAAAATTAGCAGCAGGGGAGGCTTATTTATCTCATGGCAGCCAGGAAACAACAAAAGAGAGGCACTATGACCCCAGTAACTTCTCTGAGGGCACATCCTCAGTGGCTGACCTCTTCCCCCAGGCCTCGCCTCCCGGAGGGTCAGATACCCCCACTAGCACTGTGAACTGTGGGCACACTTTCACCATACCAGCCTTTGAGCCGCTCAAGAGCCAAGCACAGCACCCCATGGGTGGCAGACTAACCTGCAGGTCCAAATGCAAAGAGCACAACTGGAATCAACTCTTATCATATTTAGCATATCATAAAATGGCATTTCAAATTAAGGAGGGGATTAATTATTCAGGTTTTGAACATTTAGAAAAATAATAATATCACATCACACAACTTTTGCCAGAATAATTAAAAGTTTTAATGTCAAAAATAAAAGCATTAAAATTCTAGAACACTTTGTATCATTTTTTTGCAAAATAATCTTAGAATGAAGATTTCTCAAGATTATGATAAACTCAGGAGCTGAAAGTTTTTGATAAATTTGACATAATACTATTCCTCAAAGAGAAAAATGCCACCAGGAAGATAAGACAATGACAAGCTAAGAAATAAAAACAATTAATGGAACCTCATTTCATGGACAAGGAGCTAATTTTTTAAAAAGAGAATGGCCAACGCAGAAGAGAAATGGGCAAAAGAAGAGAGACAGTTCACCAAAAAAGCAAATATAAATGCTTTTAAACATACGATAATATGCTCAAAATTACTTTTAATAATCTAGATACAATTGAAATATACTGTGACACATGTGTGTTTTAACCACCTACCTTCTTTTGCATTTAGATCACAAAAAGTTATTTTAAAAATACTTCTCATAGAAGCTTTGTGTATGGGTACAAACTCATTTTTAAAATAAAGTTAGGCACTTGGGAGGTGAGGCAGGAGGATGGCTGCTAGTTTGAGGCCAGCCTGGGATAGATAGTGTGTCCAAGGTCAACCTCAACTACATAGTAAGACCCCATCTCAAAAATATAAACAAATAAACAGAGATTTTGACTTGGGGATAGACTAAAACCCTACGGGACAATTTCTTTCTTCTGCCAGAAATAATAGACACCGGAAGGACAGCTACCTGACAGAGGCAGAGAAGCAAACCTACGCACGGTGAATGTTTGTCTAGAGGAGCAGACGCACAGATCTGGGCAGGTTTCTGACGCCACAGGTTTCCGCGCGGAGCTGAGTGCGGGCTGTACGGCTCTCAGAGCCCTCACAGGGCCACATGCAAGCCAAAGGGAAGCCAGGAGGCTGCAGTGCGGGAGGGAACGAGGCAGAGAGGGCCCGGCTCTGTTCACACTGCTGTCACTGACTCGGAAACCCGCGCCTGTGGGGGAGACTGAGCGCAGCTCGGCGAAAGGTCCAAGCTGAAACTCAAAACAAGCTCGGTATCAGTCAAGAAAACTACTTGTTAACAGAAAACAAAACACCGTGGGAGAAAAATAACAGTATCCGGGATCTATTAATGTCTGTAACGACTACATTAAATCCAAAATTATCGAACGCGCAGAGATCCAAAACTCAGGACACGGCCTGAAAGGACAAGCAAGCGAGCTGCGTCCAGACTGGAGCGGAGGCAGTCGGCGGACAGAAGGGGCATTAAAGGGGCTGCTACAAAATAACCAAGGAAACAAAGTAGACCTTGTTTTCCGTGAATAGAAGGTCTCAGCAGAGATTAGAAACAACAAAATAAGGAAATCTGAAATTACAGAACTGAAAATTACAACTCAAATAGATTCACAGGAAAAAACTAAATGGTCCTCACACATGAGTTCAAAGAACAATATACACTATTCAGCATTAAAAGCGGAGAAGATTTTGAAAAACTAACAGTCTCCTGTTAGATTGGATCAAATGATCAAGGAAATGGAGTCAAAAAATTTTAACATTCTTGTTTTATTAATGTGGTTAAATGTACAAATTAATGGATTTCACAGTGACATTTCCACGCATGCATACACTGTACATTAATCGTGTCTACCTGCCTTCTCCTCCTCCCTCTCCCTGGTCTCCTTCCCAGACCCTAACAGTTTCTCTTTTCCTATCAGTTTTTTTTTAAATTTCCACATAAGAGACAAAACATGCAACAATTGTCTTCTTGTGTCAGGCTTATTTCACTTAACAGAATGTCCTTCACTTTCATCCATTTTCCTGAAAATGACAGGATTTCATTTTTCTTTATAGCAGACAAATAGTCCATCATATATATTTACCATATTTTTGGCACCAATTTGTGCAGACATATAGGCTGATTTCATAACGTGGCTGCTTTGAAGGGCGTTCATATATGTCTGTATGTGTGGACTTTAACTCTTCCCGGTACTAGCTGAGGGGTAGGACAGCTGGATGATACGGTAGTTCTATTTTTAGTTTTTTGAAGATTCTCTATAGTAAATATATTAATTTCCATAGTAAATATATTAATTTTTATTCCTTCCATACTAAATATATTCATTTTTATTCCTTCCAACAATGTAAAAAGGTTTCTCCTTGACATTCTCACCAGCGTTAGGCTTTTTTGAACAACCATTCTAGTAGGGATGAGATGGAACTGCAGCGCAGTTTTTAGATTTACATTTCTCTATTGGCTAAAGATAATGGGCATTTTTCATGTACTTGTGTGGCCATTTGTACTTCTTTTGAGAGGTATCTATTTTGATCTTTTTGCTCATACTTTTTTTGGAGAAGCAATGGTTGAATATTCTCCAAATTTGACAAACCAGAGATGTTTAGATATAGGACAATGCATGAACAACATCTACAGTGAACCCAAAGAAGCTGGGGCTAAGGCACATGATAGTAAACTGTGAAAACTCAAGGACAAAGAATAAATCTTTAAAATGGACATATTATATATAAAGAATGATGATTAATAGCAACTTTCTCATCAGAAACCGTGAAGGACAGAGAAGGAAGAAATACCTTTTTGAAGAGATTGGACACATTCAGGGTGGTATAGCTATAGATGGAAATAACTTTTGGGGAAGCTGAAGAATTCTACATCCAGGGACACCATCTTTTAAGAATGATTAACTCTGGAGCAAAGATATACTTCTGGTCAGCTTTCCACCACTATACCCAGGACTTGAGATAAGCAACCAATAAAGAGAAGAATATCAACTTGCCTCACAGTTTTGGAGATTATAGTCCATGCCTAGCTGGCCCCGTTGCTTTCTAGGCCTGTGTCAGGGCCGTGCATCATGGTGGATGCATGTGGTGGAACAAAGCTGCCCGTTTCATGGCCAGGAGTGAAGAAAAGTAAAAGAGACGGAAGTCCCACAATCCCCTTCCAGGGCATACTAACACTGACCTGCAGACTGCCCGCCTAGCCCCACTTCTTAGAGTTTGCACCGCATTTCCATAGTACGCCCTGGGGATCAAGCCTCTGGAGTACACCCCAGATCTGAACAAGAGCAATACTGACAATTTCTCAGACACCTTTGGGTAGTTAGCACTTAAGGCCAGAGCCCTACCCCATTCCAGGGAAAATGGGAAGGTACCTGAAACCCTCTGGGTGATGTTGAAGTTCCATCAGACATTCATTTACTGGGACTTTTCAGGGACAAAGGACCAAATGCCCTGTCTGATACTGTCCGAAAGAAGAGAAGAGGGCTGGGGACATAGCTCAGTGGAATAAGCACCCGCCTGAGAAGCACCAGGTCCTGAGTTTGATCCCCGGTACTGCAAAAAAAAAAAAAAAAGAAGAAGAAGAGAAGAGATAGGGCCATGCAGGTAAGCATAGCAAGAGAAGAATGCTACAGACCTGCAGACAAGGTCCTCGGAGACAGCAACTGGAAATCCCAGGAAAAATTCATTAGGGTCGAGTCCTATAATGGAATCCGCAGACAAAAGAAAACCAGTTACATGCTGAGACCCTAAGTGCAGAGTAAGTGAGCTTGTGAGCATAAAGAAATGTCCAGAGAAGATACGTCCTGCTAGGGCAACTTCACCATCTGCGCTTACGACACCCCTTTCCTAGTTGAGGTTTAATCTATGCTACATATATATATATATACATAAAAATGCAAATCAAGAAAACACCACTTCTCTTGCTAACACAGTGGGCAGAGCGGTAAACTCAAGATGATCAAGGAAGACTTTGTAGAAGACATGATATTTGAATTATATGTCGAAGTATGAAGATAAAATTTCTACTCAAAAAAGGAGATGGAGGAAGGAGATAGGGCATATTTTATAGGAGGAAAACACAATTTCATTTCGACTAAGAACTCTATTTAAAGAAGTAAGAGTCTTCAAAGGTAAGGTAAGCTACCTACTTAATCTGTATTCTTCACACACAAGATTTTTAAAAAATTAGGCCAGATAAGGACATTTTTCAGATTAAAAAAGTTTGAAATGATTTGCCACCACCAGATTTACATTAATGTTCTAAGTAATGAAAGGCTTAATATTTTCTAGTTTACCATCAAGGCAAGGGTCTTAATTTTCAGGATTACTGTTTAATAGTGTATTGACAAATCTGACCAGCACAATAAAGTAAGAAAAGATAATAAAATTTACTCATATTTGAAAGGATGCAGCAAAAATATACTTATTTGTAGATAATAGGACTCTACAAAAAAAGCTATGACAACTAATAAATGAATTTAGCAAGTATAGATGATACAAGGTCACTATATGTCAGGGTCACTTTATTGTCACCAAGACATAATATCCAACACCCTCAACTAATGGAGAGGGGAAAAGAGGAGGAGAGGTCTGTTTCTGCTTACAGCGCAGTTGGCCAGCTCAAGGCAGGAAGGCATAGTAGGGACATCTGGTGGGAGAGAGGCACTCATCTCATGGCAGCCAGGAAGCAGAGAGCAAAAAGGGAGGACTGGGCTGGGAGATGGGTCATGTCCCCAGCGATGCGCCTCTTCTGACCAAATCCTCCCTTCCGATAGTGGCCACCTGTGGTGTCTCCACACTCCAACCTTCTTCCCAAAGCTCCACTTATGGGCGGATGAACCTCTTGGTTCACATCTAGATATAAACCATAAAAATATATGAAAATAACTTGATTTATATATGCAAACAATGATTATTCTTGTGTGTGCATGTGTGTGTGTGTGTGTGTGTGTGTGTGTGTGTGGTGCTGAGGATTGAACTCAGGGCCTTGTACATGCTAGGCAAGCACTCTACTTCTGAGCTACCTCTACATCCATTAGCCCCTGCAAACAATGATTAGGAAATGAAAATTTGAAAAAGCAATTGCATTTCTAATAGTACAAGGTTTATTTAATGAAGTAATTTAAAACATTTGCATTCAAATTGAATACTTTGAGCAGAGACCCTACCCTAAAAAAGATCTAAATAAAAGGAGATGTGTACTATGTTCACGGACCGAAGGAGTCAATGTTATTAATATGGCAATCTTTCCTAATTTTATTATAAATTCAGTGTAATTCAATTGAAGTCTTAATGGGTTGCTCTTGAAGAGATTGGAAAAACTGATTCCAAATTTATATGGAAAGGAAAAAGACCCCAAACTGCCAAAACAATTTTAGAAATAAGGGAACAAATTTGAAAAAGTTATATGAACTGCTGTTAAGGCTAGCTATAATTAAGAGAGTCTATTAATGCTGGATGTGTAGATAAAAGAAAAACCAGGAAAATAAATCTAAAAGTAGAGTCACATTTATGTAGTGAGCTTTTCTCCCCTGGCTTCTTCTTATTTTGAGCATGTCCAGAAAGTTTCAAACATTTAAAAAGTATTCAAAGCAGGAAAAACCTGGTGTGTGTAAAAAATAAGCCAAGGTAAATTTGGGGGCTTAGGGTGCGGCTCTATGCAGAGCACTGCCTTAGTTTGCACAAGACCCTGGGTCTGGTCCCAACTGTTAAAAGAGAAAGAAGAAAAGAAAGAAAGATGCGGATGATGGCGACAGACAGACAGATATAGATAGATTTTTTTAAGTACGTCTCTGGAATTTGTACCCATTTCTGAATTCTGCTCAAAGCCCGTATTATTTTCTACTGTGCAGTGCAGGTACCCTGTGTATTTTCTTATTTCTGGCAATTTGTCTATTCCAGATCTGAAATATAAAGTATATGTACAATCTAAGAATGACTGCCTACTGCTATTATTCAGGTGTTATGAGGATACTCTGATCTGAGGGTAGAACACATAGGGTGAGGAGGGGCGGGGAAGACTGCAGCCTTTAACTGTGGTTGCCCTACCTCATGCACACGGCGAAATCTGAGAGGGCTTTGCAAATTCTTGCGGGCTCCTCAGGTCATTGCACTGCTAACAGGATGGCGCTCCTGTACATCAAGGTGAGTTCAGAGAGTTCCCTTCGGGCGACTTTAGAGATCCATCTGTGCTAACAGCTGAAGAACCACCCGTATGCACGTTCTAAGTCATATTTGCTGTGTGGCCCATTAAGATGAAATGTGGCTCAGGAACTACTGCGGCAATAGAAGTACAAAGTCACATCACAGTTGCCTTTCCCCTTTGTGAGAGAAGAATGATTCTTCCTCGGTGTGTGTGTGTGTGTGCACATGTGTTTTATGTGTGTGTATAATATATACACACTCATTCCAACTATACAGCGACTTAGACCAATTGAAAACTAGTTAACATTTACTGAGTTTTTGTGGTATGTAAGCACTATTCCACTGTTCTGTATGTATTCATTCATCTAATCTGCCTACAAGCCACTGGCATTTTACTAGAGGGGTGCTTCCTTTACAGATCATGGTATCGAAGGACAGGCAAGTAAAGAGCATGAACCAGTCCACACAGGTGATAGTAGGTTATGCCGAGACTTGCAGCTAAGCAGTCTGACTCCAAGCCTAAGCCTTACCCACCACCTTACTTACATTGAGTGTGTATTTTAGTTTAGCGATGCTCCTCTCTTTTCTCACGTACCGTATTTTCAAGGAGTGAGAGAAGACAGAAAGATAGGAAGTACCATCCCAGTAGGAAGGTTCTGGAGGCACAGACAAAAGCTGAACAACAGGGTCCAAAGTGAGGCCCAAGGTCTAGTAGGAGTGAAGAGGATCTGCTCTAAATTCAACATCAGCTGTAAATCCAGAACGAATCCTGGCCTGGTTCTCTGTACTTCTGCCCAGGGTAGAGTCCCACAAGGCCTCATTTTTAAATGAGACCAGATATTAAACCTAGAGAAACCAACAGAAATATTAGCAGATAAATATTTATCACTCAGATCTCAGAGGTACAGTCTGAGGTTATAAGATGTGAGATGGGCAGGTGGGGGTGCATCTGTAAACACAGTGCATACAAGAATATGGTGGGGCTAACCAGCCTAGACCTTGTGTTGTAGGAAGTCAAAGAGCAGCCGGCTTAAGCAGTTTACCCAAGGTAACCCAGCCAGTTACTTTAGAGCCAGCCCTGTCTCCTAAAATCTCCTTCCTTACTACCCAGTGGATCTCCTTTCCATGAAGCTAGGCTGTTTCTTGGTTAGGCAGGAGAGGCAGCAAAAGTCAGTTGGGATTCTATATGGAAATAAACTTGTGTTTTTTAATTTTTTCCAATTTAGTTATTGTAGTATATTAAAAATACATTTTCAGTATATAAAGCAAAACACCTCCAGTCCAGGAAATAGTTTCTAACCCTTGAGCATATACGTGTACCATGTACTAACATGGTGGCCTCTTCTGGAAGAGAGGGTACATTTTCTGTTTAGGAAATCTGCAGAACATGAGACTGGGAAACAGAAGCAGCCCTGTCCTCTGCCACATGATGGACTCCCGTCTTCCCTGGGGAAAACAAATAAACCAACACACAAACGCCCAAAGCTCATATCCATGGATGTGAGAGAGATACAAATTTTATCTATGTCATGATTATTGTTGCTGCTCTTATAATCAACATGTATGATTTCCTTGACTCTCATTTAGTCGCCTTATATGCTCTGTCACATTTTTATTGCATGGGATGCCTCAATATGATATGTTAGAAAATTCCTCCTTTTTGCCTAATTACTTTGAGCTGCTCTGTCCCATGGTATCTAACCTGAGTTGTATTATTGTCACAATACTGCTCCTCCCTTTTAAAAAATATAAAAATATTTATTTGAACCCTTTGCCAGAGGACTTTTCTTCTTCCCTGAGAGAGGATATATCCCTGTCTAACTGACTTGGGTTTGATCATAGGACTCTTTCGAGCCCAATGTAATGTGAGAAATGACGGGGTGGTTGTTGGAGTACAGTCTTTAAGAGATGGTTTGTACTGTATTTGCAACACTAGTTGAGTTCCTGCTCTCCACTGCAGAAAGAATTCCTACCAAGTCCTATCTCCTGCTCCACTTTGGCTCCCGGGATAAGAGAGAGGTAGAACAGACAGCTGCCCACCTGACTGCTACCTGCAGTGCAGCCTCACCCCACAGAACTGCAGTCAAGTCAGCTCTGTGCTGTGACCTAAGCTGCAAATGGCTCTTGGTTTCTGTAAGTCTCTAAGAGTTTGAAGTTGTTACATGGTATTATCTTCACAAGAACTGACTAATGTGGTTCCATTTTGATCTTCATCAATTTGCCCTGTGCAAAGGCGTTTCTATATGCCATAAATCTTTCAGAATGGGATTATTATTACCCTCATACTGTAGTTGAGGAAACTGAGTCTTAGAACATATCCACAGGGTTTCCAAGGCTACTGAAAGAGGTGAGAGTCAAACATAGCTCTGCCTCACTCCAGAGTACACACTCTTAAAGACATTTACACTGCATCAAGCTCTGTCAGATCTCTACAATGAGCATATTCAGTTACTGCGTGCAAGGAAACGTGATTTGACTTGGAACATGTCGACATCAGTATTTTATCATGAGACTCTAGGACATGACTACATTATACACATATGCCTTGTATGTGCACATACTTTCTATGTAGGTGTGAGAAGCTTTAAGAAATTCTAAAGAGTAGATAGTAAAATTATTGATCAAGTACAGTAGACCATTATTAGTTGGAATATTAAATTCTTGTTCCTCTTTTAGAGGACTCAGCATGGGATTTTTCTTTTTCCCATATAGAAAGCACCTCAAGCACCTATTAAATGTTATGCAATTTATCAGATTTGATTTGGAGGCTCCATCCTCCAGAAGTTGTGTAAAGTGAGTTCACATCTGTAACCAAAAGTAGCTCTATAACAAACTACCTTACCGGGGAGGTCTTATGACAACTAAGAGAAGGCTTTTTTAAAAATTCATGATTCAATGGCTTAACTATTATTTTTGAAAGAATCCTAGACATTTTAACAAGCAGTTTCAACAATAACTGTTCATATTGTTATTTTTAGAAATGCAGCAGAATCTACGTATCAATTTATTCTGCTCTCTACATATGTGCCTAGTTCTACAGTGATCAAATGTCTCTGTCCTTCCTGGAGTTGTCCATTGGCATCAGGTTGGGAATTAAGGCAAGAGCAGGAGGAGATAAAGGGGAAAACAGCCCAGGACATGGCCTTACAGGATGTATCGTCTGATGCCTGGCTGTCTCTTGCCCATTAATCTATAAGCTTTTTGGAATGAAAGTGTGACTTTGTCAAATAGCTTGATATTGTACTGATCAAAGGCTGAATTCCAAAATCATGTGTAGAACCCTTTACTCTTCACACCCTTTGCCCTGAAGTGTTGATTCTTTTTAGGGTGGATCTCTTAAGACTGACAGAAGCTCTCCATTCAAGCATCACTTCCTATAAATGAGTGGATGGTTTGCCCCAAAGACAAGGCAGAATTTTTAAGATGTGCACCTGTTATCTCCTCTTGATTCTGCTGATAAATTCTTGATGGGATTTTCAATCTTTTTAGTTCATTAGAGATAAAGAGTTTATTGTTTTTAAGTAAAGAGGTAGGACTTGAAGATGAAATACAACAAACAAGTGAAGGTCTGGGGCCATTAATTGAAGGAGCCTAATTCTGCATGCAGGCTGAATATGTGGCATTTGGGAGTTCTGATTTTATCTGTCTGATCTACCTATCCATCTATCTACTTATCTACCCTTGCAGATACGGAATTTGGGAAAAGCATTCTAGGATGATTCTCTGCACTGCTGTGGTACTTGGCATTGTCTCTGATCAAATGTCAGCAAACCCTTGACGATGGAAATGAGTGGTGAACCCGACATTGTGGTAGCCTTAGGCTCTAGAAGCAGAAGGAGGCTGCTATGTGACTCGGAACCGGAGGAATCTAGCTGCAATCGCAGATGTGAACAGTAGCAGGTGAAAGATATTAGCAAAGCATGCATGAATTTGAATACGACATAGTTGGGAGATGGGACTTAAGCTCTAACACAAAGCCTTCCTTATTCTTTCTGGCATCTCCACTTAGGTCACATTAGGACTGTGCCAATTTTTCTCAATAGAGCTTTTTAGGATCACACAAAATTTCCAGTTCAACAACAGAATAAGTATTTACAGTTCACCCTTTTTCAAGGTCACCTATAGAAGGTATTTGGGTTTCTCTTTCAGTTGAAGTAGGCTCTGTATCTGTTAGTTATTTCATAAAATTTTCTACATTTGGTTTTTCAAATTGAATTTTAGAAGAAGAGTAAAGAGGTTTTGAAAAAGTTCCCTTCATTAGTAGGAATATTTTGAAGATATATCACATATATATTTTTAAATGACACTTTTTTCAGAGTCAACCATAAGCTTATTTTCCTAAAATAAGGAAAAATGTCATTGTCATGTTTAAATACTGCTCTTTCATCTTAAAAGAAGCCAAAACATTTCTATATCTATTCCTTTAGTCTGGAGCCCATTAAATTCTCTTTCCAGTGTTTTCTAGAAGGCTTTGTTTGAGTCCATGTTTGCATCTAACTAAGCCGTGGCCTCACGTATCATTAGTCCTTTATTGACAATATCAGCCTCCAGGAAAGTGATCACTCATCACTGAAGCTGACACAGGAAATACGCAGTGAGACTAGTTAGTGCACAGACAAGCCCAGACCTGTTCCACTAATGGGTGACATTTTAAACAATGGAGCTGTCAGACCCTACTGCGCATAAAGGGGTCTAATCATGGCAGGAATTAATGCACATGGCAGGTGATTATGTGTTGGAAATACGCCAGAACCGGGACCAGCTGCCCTGCTTCACATTATTTGTAATCTCAGTAATTGCAGCTTTTGAAAAAAAATTGCTTCGGATTGAAGAACTCAGGTCTGGGGAGAGAAATAAACAAAAGACACGTAAGACCCATTTATTTCCACAATAGAGGTCTGTACAAATGGGGAAGGGTCAACTCACATTATAAATTTAAGCCCATTTTCCTTCTCTCCAATTTAACAACGTAGCACTATTATCACGCTTTTTATCTTTCTCAAAGTCCAGCTACAGTGACCCTTTGCAAATAAAAGAACCCTTTAACCATCTTACTAATATGACACGCATATTCCTCCTGAATTTAGGCTACAATATCCAAAGATACTTAGGAAAATAAGTAACCCAGTTGAAAAAGGCATTTTTCCATGTTGGATATTCTGCTCTTTAGCAATAATATATGATTACCTTCTGTTGCAGTTTATAAAAAGAGATATTTATTTAACTTTGAGAACATTTGTGGCAAGAGATTTAGTTGGATGCAGTGATTTGGAGAATTAAAGAGAAGGAAGGCAAAACAGAAAAATGAGAGAAAAATGAGTTTATTAGTCAGGAAATCTCCAGGTCTAGTTAATTTGCTATAGCAAAAACACAAATGTAAAACCAACTTTTTTCTGGTTGTTGTTATGTAGTCTTAGTTACTGATTGTTTCTCAGTGGACATCATCTTTAAGTCTATTTTCTTTATATCCCCATGCTTATCACTATAAAATGTAATTTTGACAGTATAGCTTTTTTATGTATTTTTGTAACTTTTTACTACACAGTAATTTCAAACTTTCAGACATGCTGCAACAGTGAAGAATTCCCACATCCCTTCACACAGATTTACCAAGTGTTTATATTTTATGTATTTACCATTCTCTCATGAAATATTTATTTTTATAGGCATATTTTCTGAACACTTTAAGAGTAAAGAGGCTGGGCCTTTAATTCCTTAATACTGAAGAACATGGTCCTTAAGAACTGGGCATCATCTTACATAACCACAGCGCAACTTCAATTTTTCTATTTTTTCTTTGTTTTTCTTTTCTTCCTTTATTTTTCTTTTGAGATAGGATCTTGCTATGCAGCTCAGGCTGGCCTCAAACTTGTGATCCTCCTGCCTCAGCCTCCCATGGGCTGGGATTATACGTATATACCACCATACCTAGCTTAACAATGTTCGATATTGGGAAATTTAACAATACACTACCATTTGATGAGTCAGAGTCAAATTTAATCAATTATTTCAATATAGTCCTTTACAGATCATTTTTATTTTCTCCTGCAGGATGTAATCAAGAATTGCAAATTATACTCTGTTGCCATACTGATTTCGTCTCTTTTAAGTCAAAACAGTCCCCAGCTTTCGCTTTTTAAATCTTTATGGACCCTGACATTTTGTATGCAAGTGAGCTTTGATTTTATAGACTGTTTCTCACTTTGTGTTTGGCTACTTTCTCATTATTAGATGCTAATTACGTATGTTGTGAAGTAAACCGCTGACATGGTAGCGTGTCCCTCTCGGTACCTCACGTCGGGAGACACCTGGGTTTGTCTTAACGTCGATCATTGTAAGTTCGGCCGCTTAATTAAGGTAATGTGGCCCATGGTCCCCCCTGTAATTAGTGTTTTCTCTTAGTTAACTATTTGTGGACGCCATGTTTTTTTTTTTTTTTTTGGCGGTACTGGGGGTCGAACTCAGGACCCTGCGCTTGCTAGGCAGGCGCTTATTCCACTGAGCTATATCCCCAGCCCCCTTAGTTAACGATTTGTGAAGAGATACTCAGAAACTAATAAATATCCTGTTCCTCACCAACATTTCCCAATTTTAGCATTGACTGGCAGGTTTATTAACATGGTTCCTTTTGCACTTGTTAGCATATACATTACGGACAACTCTTCCGTCTGTGCTCCTGGTCATCCATTCACCTGCTCACTCATTCTTTCAGGTCAGTATATGCACACAAGTTCTTGCTTTCTTGAATAAGTTATGATCGATTATTTATTGTGACACCTCAATTTTCAGACGGGGTAAGTAGAAATCTCTTCCAGATTGTTATGTATTTTTGATGTTTCCACCAGTTTGTACTCCCCCACCACGTCATTTAGGGTTCCACCAGAGAAACTGTAACAGTAAGAAATGGAATATAGATAGGTGGATATAAAGAAATTTATTGCAAATTATTAGCTTTTTTTCGTGGTACCAGGGATCGAACTCAGGACCTTGCACTTGCCAGGCAAGCACTTATTCCACTGAGCTATATCCCCAGCCCCTATTAGTATATATTATTGTAATGCTGCTCAGGTAAATTTGAAATCTGCAGAACATTCTCTCAGGCTGTGAATTCTCCTGTTGCACTGAACCTGTAGTCCACCAGAGAATTTCTTCATTCTCAGGAAAACTTAATCCTACTATTAAGGCATTTTAACTCATTGAATTACCCTCAATAATATTTACTTAAAATCAGTGGACATCAATCACTTCTACCTAGCTCCTTTGCTTCACACCTAGATGAATATTTGAGTACTGAGGGCAAGAGCCTAGCCAGGCTGACCTAAAACTCACACTTATTTTCTGACATGAAATCTTCTACTTTCATTGTAGTCTCCTTGCTAGTCTTGGAATTAGACTTTTCTCCAAGAATCAGGCTCCTTTCACATGGTGATACTTTTCAGAAATCAAGATCTGGGCATAAGATAGAATCATTGCATTGGCATTGTAATTGTTTACAGACACTTAGAAGAACATTTTTAGCATCTCATACAGTGCAGGTTTGTGGGTTAACATTGTTTCAACTAAAAATTACTTTATTTCAATGTTATTGTGACCATTAATCCTTATATGTCAACTTTACTGAACTAGAACTGCCTAGCAGATTCGTAAAGCCAATTCTGGACGTGTCTGAGTGGGTCACGGAGCCAGGACCTGGTGTCATACATGGTTCCTTATCCATATATCTTTGGCACTGTTCTTCTGCTCTGTTTCCCAGTCATCAGGAACTTAGCAGCTGTCTTTCACCACATCCTTCCTCCATAGTGTTTCTGCCTGGGAGCTAGCAGACCATAAACTGAAAATATGAGTCAATTAAGACTGCCTCCCCTTTCAGTTGTGGGTACTGGGTATTTTGCCATGATGATTAATACAGCTGATTAATACAGAAAACTGATACCAGAAAAGCAGGATTGTTGTTGCAACTCCACCTGCTGATGTGCTTTAGAAGCCTGTAGAACTCATTTACAGGAGCTTGGAGAGATTTGGAGATGTGGTCTAGAATAGCCCTACCGTGCTGTAAGCAGAGGCAGATGGTGATACTGCTCAGATCCCGGAAGACCGAAATTCTGACAGAATGCAGACAGCAAAGGCCAGGGTCAGTGGGAACAAGGCCTCCATGGGCAGTAGGACTCAGGACTTATGTGTTATACTCTTTTAGAACATTTGTGTTTTGCCCACATTCTCAGAATTTGTGGGAGACTGAGATTAAGGTGAACTAATTAAGCTCTTGGAGGACATTTCAAGACAGCCACAGTAGAAATCCTAGGTAAAAGAAAGTGCATAAAAATTTTAATGACTTAAATTTTGGCCCATAGGAATCTCATATAAATTGGGACCAAAAGAGATGTGGTTGCTGAAAAGATTAGCATTAAAAATAAGCCAAGTACTTTGCATCAACACAATAGTAAAAATTGTTTGAGGCATCTCAGAGATTGGCCAGACCCCACTCACTGCAAGCTCAGAGGTAGAAAAAGGTAAACTCATTTGAAAGACTTTGCTTTGAGAAGAGTGGTCCAAGGTGCCCTACTTATTCAAGGCCACCCATGGAAGTCACTCAGAAGCCACTATAGCCATGATCCCCAAGGGCCAGGCTACTGCTCAAACTGGTGGCAGCCAAAAGTGAATCCAAATGTGGAGTGGAGATTCCAGGAGGTTGGGGATGCCAGGAATGTGGAATATCAGTTGTGGAAAGCTGCAGGCAATGGATAGAGCCAGGCCAAGGAAAAGGTCATGTGGTCGACAACCATGAAGACCTTAGGGGCTGGGCTTCCCAAGCCCTTTGAAGTTCACATATTACCACATCCTTTCCTGGACACTGGACATGGTAATACAGAGCTTAATGTTTGCCCAGCTGGATTTCAGTTGTGCTTTGGTCCAATATTTCCCTACCCTCCATCTCTCATTTTTGGAACAGGAATTTTTGTCCTATAGTATTGTACTTTGTGATTATTTTTTTAACTTGTCTTATTTTTTATTTTATAGAGAAATGTCCCTTGTGATTATGTAACTCATTCTGTATTTTTAATAGAGATTCACAGCTAAGAGCTTGCCTTGAAATTCAAAAGAGCCTTGCCCTTTAAAAAATGCTGGACATGTTTAGACTGGGGAAGAGATAATTGTGTTTCCAGTTGTATGTAGATAGGTATTTTATGTTAGGTGGAATTATAAGTTGCTATTGTCTTTACTTGAAGACTAAGTATGGCTTATGGAGAAGTGTTTGGGTATGAAATTGATAAGAGATGTATCGTGACTGTTAATCCTGATGTATTAACTTCATTGGATTAAGAAATTCCCCACAGATTAGTCAAGCATGTTCCTGGGTGTGTTTGGGTGGGTCGTGGAAATAAGACCTTGGGCATGTATATGTCCCTTGCATTCCTTTCTGGCACTGTTTCTCTGCTCTGTTTCCTGGTTGCCCTGAACTGAACAACATTCCTCCATCACATCCGTCCTCAAGATGTTTTTACATTGGAGCCAGAAAATCACAAACTAAAAACACAACACAATGCAACTGCTTCCTTCAAATTGTGGGTGTTAGGGATCATATCCAGCAACAGGAATCGTGACCAATCCATTTCTTTTCATATTTCCATTAGATATTATATTCTGGCTATCATTATCTCTGGTGGAAAATAAGCCATTATTAATATCATTGCTACTTCATATATGTCATTTTTTCTCAGGGCAATTTCTGATTTTAAATTACCTTTCAGTGTTCAGCTGTTTAAATAGCATGTATTGAGTATTCCCTTCCCTTCCATCCCTCCCTTTCCCTCCATCCTTTCTTTTTCCTTGGTGTTTGCAGAATTTCTTAGAATTTAATATTATGTGTATCACTAAATTTGAAAAATGTATTGGTAAATACTTCTTTAAACTCTGTTCTGCTCAACTTTCTTCCTCTTTGGCTCCAGTTGTACATGGCCCAGTGAACTTGACACTGCCTCATGAAGTTTTGTCCACACTATTTCCGGTAGGTTTTCTCTTTTCCCACCTGCCTTCAAGTTTACTTACATTTCCCTAGCATTTCCGGGAAGGTGGTATGCACATTCAGTGAGTATTTTTAGTTTAAGTACATACATTTGATTTTTTTTTTATCTTCTAGAGCTTCCCCCTTGCTTCTCTCTTTGTAGTTTCCACCACTCTGGGGCCTCCTTCCTTCTGCTCATTCATACTGACCACATTCTCCTTCAGTCACTGATGTATGTGTTATACATGCTCTGAAGTTTTTGGCTTCTAATTCCAACAGTGGTGTCATCCTGGAATCTATTATTACATGTTCTTTTTCTCCTAAGTATTGTAATGGCCCAAGTACCCCCACTGCTTGCTAGACTGACCCTATGCTTGACCCCCGATTCACCTCAAACAGCTAAAGTCCATGTACGGTAACATAATTATTGTTTAAAGGTTCCTTGTTCTTTCTGAGAAAGAATTCAAAGAACATTGCCCGTCCCTGCCAGAAACAGGACAGTTACCCAAGCATAACGTCCCTGCTACACCTGTGTATTCATTGTGGTTTTTGTCTTTATAAGCCCTGCATACAATGGGCTCGGGGCTCTCACTTCTCAGCCTTGAAACAGAGGCGTGAGTGGGGGCTGTTGGGCTCAACTATTAAAAGCGCTACTAAATTCTAATTTGGCTGTTTGGGAGTTTATTGTTCTCAGACCCGTCTCAGCATTATTTCCATTTTCCTTTGTCTAGGAATTTTTTTGTGTGAATTGGGCATTTTTAATGATGTATTCACTTCTAAAGACAGTAACTGTGAACTCTGTCTTCCTCTTACAACTGTAGACCTTTGCTCTTTTTTTTTTTTTTTTTTTTTTTTTTTTTTTTTTTTTTTTTTTTTTTTTTTTTTTTTTTTTTTTTTTTTGTCTTTTTGAGACAGGGTCTCCCTATGAAGTTCAGGCTGGCCTTGAGCTCACTTTGTAGCCCAGGCTGGTCTTGAACTCGCAATGATCCTCCTGCCTCAGCCTCCTGAGTGCTGGGGTTACAGGCATGCGCCACCATGACCAGCCTTAGACCTTTGCACTAGAAAGAAGTGTATCCAAAAGCTTTTCTTTCTCTTTCCTTTTTACTTATTTTTTCTTTCTTTCTTTCTTCTTTTTCTTTCTTTCCTCACTCTCTGTCTCTGTCTGTCTGTCTCTTTCTTTCATTTTATTTTTGTGACAGCCTCACTGTTGTCCAGGTGGGTCTCAAACTTGTGACCCTGAGAAAGTCAATCTCACTGGACTTAAATCTCAACCTATTTCCCCTGGAATGGAGAGCAGTGAAAATGTTCAGTTCTTCTCACCAGCACTGCTTTTTACCTGGGAACCTCGGTGCCTTTCCAGTGAATGCAAAGTTCAGGCTTCAGCCATGAGTGAACAGAAGTTATATATGTCCTTGAGAATTTCCTTTCTGTGAAACCATAGTTTTTGCTATTTTGTATTCATTCTCTATGATCTCTAGCATCTTCTAACTCCATGTTCTGGCTTCTTGATCATTAAGATGAGATTTTTGCTGTAATTCTGCCTCATGCTTCATAGACCAAAAAATATGGTTAAACAAAAAATCACATAAACACTATTTTTATCCAGTATAGTTCTCTTCTTGTAAGGATGGACAACCTTCTAGTTTCTGTGTGTTTTTAGTCACTCTACACTTCCTGCTTGTATAGATTATTTTAAAAGACATTTGTTTTTTCACAGTTTATTATTGCTATCAGTGAGAATTAGTCCAACACATTGCCATTACTAAAAGAGGAAATCCCCTAACATAATTTTAAAGATGATACATTTGGAGGTTAAATACTAAATTCAACCAAACATTTGGTTGGTAATTATATCACTTTTTGGTAATAACTTGATAATATATTAATTTTTAAATTAAGTTTACTGGTACACTTTAGGGATACATGTTAATAACATTCATCATTTTTCCCCTAGTCCTCCTTCAGCCCTCTTTCCTTATTTATAAAAGCTGTTTCCATTTTTCCTGTTTTTCTCATTTTTCTTTTCCCCTTTCCCCTAGTTCTCTTTCCCATTTGAATGTTTTCTTCCTATTTCATAATATCTATTATACATTTTTGGTTGAGACCACTATGAAGCAGCCTGAGCAGGGTTTAAATTAACCAATTGGTTTTTCATGTTTACTTGTGAGTCTGTCCAAGGCCTAGGCACCTTGTCTGGAGATGGGTAGTGGGTTCGCAGTAAGTGAACCTCTGTGAGTCACTAATCTCTACTAAAGCCTGTGATGGTAGATGGAACTGGAAAGCCTGAAAGGATAAGACAAGGTCACAGCCAAGGACACCTGGATCCAACCTCAATTAGATAGACTGTAGCCTCAGGCATCTCATTCCTGGGAGGATTAATTTAATACTTTACCTTGAGAAGTCCTTGAGTGGTTCCATCCTTCTTGAGCACTTCCCTCCCTTCTTCTGATAACTAAATAAATATGGGCCACCCAGAGGAGGTCTTGGTTTTAGCCCTTAGAGAATCTTGAATTCTGAGAGAGGGTTTTGATCCTCCTGGGGCCATGGAACCATTCCATTTTCCTCTTTTTATTTAGCTTTTGCCGTGCACTTGTTTGGGAGATTGTATACCTCATCAGCCTGCAATAACTCAGGGATATTACTAACTGGATAACATTGGTCAATATTTACACTTTTGGTTTCTCACACCAGAGAAATGTGGTATTTACATATATGTGTCCAACTTATTTCACTTAAGAGTATAATCTCCAGATGCATTGTCTTACCTAGAAATGTCTCAAACTTATCCTTCTTTATGACAGAGTATAAAAAAAAACCACATCTTTATCCATTCTTCAATTGATGGGCATCTGGGCTGTTTCTAGGATTTAGCTTTTACAAACTGGGTCACTAAACACATGAGGATACATATATTTCTGTGGTATGATGCTCTTAATTCTTTTGGAAAGCTACCAAGAAGGGAAATAGCTGGGTCAAATGGAGTCTCTGGTCTTAGTTTTTTAAGGAATCTCCATACTGATTTCCACAGTGGTTACACCAGTCTGCACCCTGACCAACAATGAAGAAAGGTCCCTTTTTCAACACAGTCAAATCAGCACTGTTACTGGTTGATTTCTTGGTAATACCAATTCTTTCTCAACTGAGATGGAATCCCAGCATTGTTTCAAGTTGCATTTCTCAGAGGACCAATGATGTTAGACATTGTTTCCTGTTGTGTTGGTTGTGGGGGTTATTTTGCAAGGGAAACTATGTATAATACAGGACACAAACTTTATATGATTATTTATAATAGTCATCCAAAGAACGATATACAAAAGAGTACAGGAAATCTGTCCATACACCAAGACCAGGAATCCAGCTGAGGACCTGGATCCCATGACAGTGTCCTCCATGAGTCCAGCTGAAGACCTAGAGCCCATAACAGTGCCTCCCGCAAATCCAACTGGAAGTCCAGAGCCTATAATAATATCTCATGCAGGCCCGTTTCACGAATCTGGCCTGCAAAGGCTCAAAGGTCAGTGGTGGAATCTAGGAAATCTGTGCCAGCGGGATGAAGGATCTGTGCCAGCAGGCTGAGGGATCTGCACTGGAGCCAGGTAGTGATGCTCAGAAAAACCAGAGCTTCCCCAAAATGTACCACAGCCGTCCTCAGCAACAGGGAGGTCCTGAGCACCTCTGATGATCAAGATGGCCGAGTTCCCATCAGGGAAGCCAACGCAGCAAACTTCTCCTGGAGACCAGCAGTGCCCCACTTCCCCTTCAGAGCCAGGAAGCGATGCTCAGGGTGAGGACCAGAGCTCCCCCAAAGTGAACCAAAGCCATTCTCAGTGCCAGCAAGGTCCCAAGCTCCTCAGAGGATGAAAACACCCAAGTTCATCAGGAAAGCCAGCATGAAGAGCTCCTCCAAAACAACCAACAGCTTCCATCGGCTCCAAAAGGCTTTCTCCACTCCCAACAGCCTTAACTTTTCCTCCTCCAGCTCTGCCTCTTTTGCTGCTGGCAATGGTCCCCAGGTGGGCCTCCCACACCCAGCACTATGCTTACTCAGTTTAGCTGGGGGTTGTAAGTTGACCGCCAGTTACCAGTCCACTACACCTGCATTTATTTGCCATTTCTACTTCTTCATCTGAGAGGTGTCTATTCATTTCAGACGCCAGTTTTAAAGACTGGGTCTTTATATGTGGGGGTTTCTGATTTTTTAAAGTTCTTTCTATATTCTAGATAGGAGTCCTTTGTCTAAGATGTAACTGGCAGAAATTTTTCTCACACTGTGGGTTGCCTCTTCACTCTGTTGTCTCTTAACTCTTGTTGTGAAAAAGCTATAAGATGAATCCCAGTTGTGGGTTCTTAGTGACATTCCCTATGTGATTAGGGTTTCGTTCATAAAGTCTTTGTTTACATCAATATTTTCAAGAGTTCTATGTGCTCTATCTTCCAGAAGATTTAGAATTTGTCTTTTAATATTTACATCTTTGATCCATTTCAATTTTAGTTAAGAGCCTCGTGAAAGATATGGGTCTAGTTTCTCTTGCTATTTTTAAGAAATCTTTGTGTTCATGATCACCAACCACAATGCTATGTTCTATTTCTGAGCCTTTGTCCTCACACTGGCTTATTCTGCTGTGTATAATTTCAATGGAAATTTTAATCTCCTGGATCTGTTTGAATCTTTTTTGTGTATTTCATTTCTTTCCAGTGTTGGGCATTCATGATTTCAATAATTGTCCTAAGCTCCTCTGTTTTTTTAAATCTGCATTTGCTAGAGTCTCTAAGTGTGTCTTTCCTTATGGTCACCGTGTCCATAGTTATCTGAGAAATTATTTCTGATTTGATTTTTTTTCTAGTGCTTCATTCATTTGCTTTGTTGTTACCACTTTATAGAGGCCAAGGGCATGGTTTTTGGATTCTTCCACCTCACTGCCACTGGGTTTCCCTCTGGTGAGCTGGAGGTCTGGGGTTGGATCTTGTTTTAATGTCTTCTCACTTTGTACTTTTTAAAGTTTAATTCCTGGTTTAGTGTTTGTAAATTGCCGATGGTTTGTTGCTTATTGCTCATATGTATAACCCTTAGGAAGTGACTACTTCTCATAGGTGTCTTCCAGGTGTGGCTGCTTTTGGGTTTTAAGTCTTTTGCAAGATGTCACCTCTCCAGTTTATTGGGGAGGAGAAGCTGCCACCTACGTGGCCCAGCTTCTGATTCTTTGTCTCTGGCTGATAGCATTGTTCACAACACTAAGGCAATCTCAGTCTTGGTGTACCAGGAAGAGCACCTGGTTAGAACAACTGTGTCACTTTAGTTAGTGCAATCTAGAACATGATAAACTGAGGTAACTACTCATTTTCTACCTTTACCTGTATGAACTGGATTTGTGGTTATATAACAAAATCTAAAACAAACAAAAAATTGTATGTAGTAAATGAGCCCTCAATATTTCAATTTTACCCTTAGGGGAGGAAATTTAAATTGGGTTAAAGGGAGAGAAATAGAAGAAAAAGAAGCAATTAGAAGCAAGGCTAGAGGACAAAGGAGGGTCACAAAAATTGGGGAAACTGGTGCAGAAGGACAGGAGGGAAAGAAAGAAGAGTTAACTGAACACAAGAAAAGAACAAAACAATAACAACAAAGAAACCAGACACGATATTCACATTCATGGACAAACACAAGCAAGTCATGAAGAAGAAACAACAACAACAAAACAATACAGTCAAGAAAAGAAACAAGAGAAAGAAAATAAAAAAGAAAACAACAAATAAAGTATCTCCTTCAGTGTGTGTCTTCCACGGGTAGACGACCTGGGCTGCCAGAGATCAGACCCACATCAGTCAATCCCAGCAAGCCAGTGCAGCTCCGTGTGGGGTAGAGGATAGTCTCAGGGAGCCTACATGCCTATTTTTACTGACGTTCGGGGTAGCCTCTGGCTGGAAGGCTGAGACCAGACCTGTCCAGTCCGTCGCAGTCGGTTTGTGACCCTTCAAGGCTTGGACTCGGTTAGGAACCCCTAGGTGGGGCCAGAAGCTGCTCAGAGTCCCGAGCCCAACGGGCCCCTCCCCAAAATGGCTGCGGGCCAGTCGCCGAATCCTGTGGGGCGCCCCGGGGGGACCGCACACAGGCCGCTGCAGGCCACTCTGTGCACCACGTCGCTCCACTGCAGAAATCTCAATTTAGCCTTTCTATTTAACCGTTATCTTTTGAAAGAGAAATTAATCGATATATCTTACCCTGACCTTACATTTTATAACAGCACAGCTCAAGGATTTCATGGAGGTAAAATCAAAGTAGTGAAAAAGTAAACTTTTATTGAATTGAACAAACAAAATCATACGTTTTTATCCACTTGTAATTCTGCCAAGAAATGTTTTAAGAATTTCTATGTTGGCACTTTCAGTATTTCATCATCTTGCCTGTTTCTTTGGCTTTGTCTGCCTATGTCTCTGACCAAGAAGACTTCAATTTAATCATTCTATTTAAAATATGTTTCAAAACGATTTATACACAAAGAGTAAAATGAACTGTACTGATGAACATATGTTAAATCCCTCATATTGAGATTTGGAGTGCGTATATATGATCATAAAACAAAAATACATTATAAGAATGAGCCCTTGATCATTGGGAAAGTCCTGCGCAGTGAGAACCATTGTCGGTAAGAATTGTACTCTTTCCACGTTACCACCAACCAACCTGTGATAACCTGGATGTGATCAGAAGTCAAACTGATTTTCTGTTCTTTAAGAAAAATACATCAAAAGCCTCAAAAAATAGTGCACAGAACAACTGGCCGTGTCCCATCTCCTCCCTAAGAATTTATCTTATTTCCTATAGTTCTAAATCCTAGTCAGTTACTCCGTCTCACCGGGCTCCATGTCCTCAGATGTGAAAAGGAGTCTGTAATTATGTGTGACAATAAACGGTAGTTAACACAGTACATTGTATTAAACTGGGTTCTCAAAACCTACAAGTCTATTTTACTTTAACCTATATTACAATTGAAATACAATTTTTGGGGTGGTGTTGAGATTGGGAGAAAGAAAGGGAAAAGGAGAGGGAGAGGAGGGAGGAAGGACAGAGTGGGAGAGAGAGAGAGAGAGAGAGAGGGAGAGGGAGAGAGACAGAGACAGAGACAGAGGCAGAGAGAGAGACGGAGGCAGACAGGCAGACACACGGACCCTAAAATCCATGGTCATAGTTTTCTAGCAGACCTATACTTTTCCATTTCTGGCATTTAGTATTATTTGTGTCTGCGTGTCTCCCCAAAGCCACATGTAGTGATGGGGTGGCTTTTAGAGTCTATGATTGGTTCATGGTCCAATGTTGGAATCATGGATGTGCTACACCTGCCATGGTATGGATGGTTTGCAATAAGGCGGGGAAAGAGGCTGCTTCTCACTGCTCCTCCCTTTTGCTCTTGTTGCTTTTGCTATTTTCTGCTGCCATGAACTGTTGCCCTCTGCCATGTGCCACTCTGCCTTGGAGTCAGCCAAGTATGGACTGAAACTTCCACAAACTGAGCTAAATAAACCTTTTCTTCCTTAATCTTGGGTGTCAGATACTTTGTCTCAGCAATGAGAGAAAAGTAGCCAAGACAGCATTGCAGAATTCCAGGGTCCTTACTTAGCTCTGACAATTTTCTATTGAAAAATAAATTTCATTGTATTCAATTTTCAAAAAATTCAAAATGATGATTTTCTTAATTTTCTTTACCATAATAGGGATAAAAATAAGTTGTCCAGGTCTTCTTTTATTCAAGGTTTTCTTTCTTAGTGTTTTCCATGGATCTATGGTACATTTGTGTCTCTAGGAGTTAAGCATGAAGCAGGAGAGACATGCTAAACACATTGATTACCAAGTAAAGTGGTTTCCCTGGCAACCACAACCCGATGAAAGCCCTTAGAACTCCTTTCCCTCCACACACGAATCTTTTTCTAATGATTTTGGGTATCGCAGATGGCAAAAGAGACACAAAATTACCTGTTCTGAATGTGTTGCTACAGAAATAAAGCTGATTCAGGAAGAGATGTTCTGATCTATTCAGTAGTTAACTAATTTGTAGCATAAATTTTCAATAATTTTGAAATGGTACCATTCCAAAGTGCTTTATACTATGTAGAAAGATGTTTTCTATAGCTTCTGTAATAAATGACCATAATTGTTGTGGCCCACAATAACGTACATTGCTTCACAGTCGTGTAGTCAGAATTCTAACACAGATATCATGGGAATAAAATCAACAGACACGAGGCTTGGATTTCTTTGTAATTTTTTTTGTATTTTAAATTTTATCTTTAAGACAAAAGAAGCCTTTGTAATGTTTTGAGGGAAAATCTTTTCCTTGCCTTTTGCTGGCAGGTGCTCACATTCTTTGGCTTCTTTTCTTTTTAAACTGACAATATGATATTTCTCTGGTCACTTCTCCATTATCACATCATGGCTTGGAAAGGTTCTTGCTTTTGAGACCCTTCTGACTTTTTTGGATAATATAGATTAATCTGGATAATCTAGAATAATATCCACATCTCCACGTCTGTATTATTCACACCTGAAAAATCCTTTTGGCCACATAAGGAGATATACTCACATGTCCTAAAACTTAATTCATGTATGCCTGTCTGGAACCTTTATTCTGCATACTACCATGAGCATATTGCCTAGCATATTTACAAAAAGAATGTGCTACTTAAAATATTAAGTGGAGTATGTTCTTTGAAGTGCTTCTTTCAGGTGATGGTGATATTTTCCACTGCTCTAGAGCAGAGACTGGTACACTCCTTCGTCAACCATACAGTCTCTATTATATCTACTTAATGCTCCACATTGTCATGTCAAAAGAGCCACAGACTACACACAAAGAAATCAGCTTGGCTGTGTTGCAATAAACATTTTTCCGTGAGAATGGACAATAGGCCAGATTTGGACTGTGGGCTGTGATTTGATGACTTGTGAATTATAGCCCTAAATGTGGATTTTTGCAGAATATGAGCACTGTTATCAAACCCTTCTTGAGAACCAGTTCTAAGGAGTTAGACTACATAGAGAATTAAGGGCGTCTACTTTCAAAGGGCTTAATATAATTTTATATTGATACAGGGTCATTAAAAAATGATAATAGAGACTTCTGGCAAGGTAGCGGAGTAGTGAGGAGTACAAAACAGGGTCTTTGAGATCTGGGCCTCAGATGCTGAAATACAGCCAAATGAGTAAAGCAGGCAGGGAAGCGGGTCCCCAGGACCCAGCAGGATCTGAGGCAAGAATGGAAGCCCACAAGGAGAGCAAGAGGAGAGAGACTTCAACTAAGAAGAAGCAGGCGGCAGGCGATGCTTTCTCTCTGAGCCCAGACCCACTGTGTGGCAGGGGCAGCTCAAATCTGCAGATGCACAGCGACTACCAGCAACTTCAGAGGTCTCCATGGAGAAATGCACCAGTGGAATGGAGCGGAAGACATGGTGGACTACAGTGGCTGATCAGTTATTCAGGTACAGATGTTTCCTAAAAGAGGGTGATTGGATGGTAGCCACTGGGGGGGGGGCACCTGAGCCCAGAACTCAGAACAGCTGCCAGATGGCTCCACCTAGAGATTTCAGTGTCAATGTGAGGCTCCTGAGAACTACTCTGCAGGAGGTCAGGCAGCCAAGTTCAAGCCAGCATGAAGCCAAGTTCAAGCCAGAAGGGGGCAGGCGTATTGTTACAGGTTGATCAAATCGGGTTCCAATCTCACAGCCAGAAACCAGCCTGAACTTCAGCGGAACAAAGGGGGCAGGCTTGCTGGGATTATTCCCTACTGCCCTGTAGAGCTATGGCTGGCTTGCTGGGATTAATCAGCTCAGACCTAGACTCTGCTCACAGTGTCTACCAGGGACAGTAGACACATGCCATGAAGCAGATTTTTTTTCTACTTTTTTCTCTTTTTCTTCCCTTTTTTTCTTTACTTTTTAAGGTTTTACTTTGTCCTGTATTTTCTTAAGAGTTTGTTCTAGTTTTTTATACAAGTGAACACGGTTTCTTGTTTTATTGTTGTTGTTCTGTTCCTGTTTTTATTTCTCTGTCCTTTGTTCCCGTCTTCTTCACCAATATCCCAAAGTTTGTGCAATCTTCCTCTGTCCCCCAGTTTTCCTTCTAATCACTCCCTCTACTTCCATTGCTCTATTTTTTCCCTAAACCTTTTAAAAATTTTTCCCTGAGAGTAAAATCACTATATGGAAGGCTTATTAACTATGTAAAACTTCTGGTTTGTTTTAGATTTTATTATGTAACTACAAATCTAGTTCATACAATTAAAGGTGGCAAATTAAAAGTTACCACAGTTTATCATTTGCTAGGTTGTTTTTGATGCTCTAGTTATTGTGGGTTGTACTACTTCAGCCAAGGTCATATAACTGTTCTACCCGTTGTTCTTCCAAGTAAACCAAGCATACTAGAGGCCAGTGCCACAGAATCAGGGCAGTGCCACATAGGCAACAACTTCTCATCCACAATAAACAGAAGAGGTAGGATATTACAACAACCTCAAAACCAAAAAGCCAGCTACACCTGGAAGACATTTCTGAGGAGTAGTCATTTCCTAAGGGTCCTAATACTAGCAAGAAAGCTTCTTGCCAAAGCAATTGACAACCCAGGAATTAAACAAAAACGAAGAGAAAGCAAGCAAACAAGCAAGCAAGCAAGAAAGAAAGAAAGAAGGAAGGAAAGTAAGGAAAGAATGAAAGAAGCAAAGGAGAAGACACTTAAACAGGGTAAAAGCCCAGACTTCTGGCTCATCAAAGGCAAACCTAGGGGACAGAGGGGGCACGGTCTGAAAACCACTCTGGACTCTCTGAAGTGGTGACATCAGCAGTAATAAAGCAGATGAATGAGGATCTAGAAAAAGTCAAATCAGAAATAATTTCTCAGATAACAACAGAGATGGTACCCATCAAGAAAAACATGCTTAGTGACTCTAGAGCAGATATAGATAACAAAATAGAAGAGCTTAGGAAAATGATGGAAATCATAAGCTCCCAACATAGGAAAGAAATTGAAACCATGAAACTATGAAACAGGTGTGAAGGATGTTAAAAATTCCATTGAAAATATGTGAGGCAGAATGAGTTAATGTGAAAACAGAATATCCGATATAGAAGACAGGATTATAGTTGGCAATTATGAAAAGGAAGATTTCTGAAAAATCGCAAGGGACCATGAGAAATCAACCCAGTGGCTGCTAGATGATGCAAATAAGAATAACATAAGTTTGATTGGAGTCAGTGAAAAAGCAGGAGGTATCATAAATGACATAAAAAAACTTGCTCACAGAAGTCATGGCAGAGAACTTCCCAAGTGGGGAAAAACATTTTGACATACAGAGAAGTGAGCCATATAGACCTCAAATTACCCATGATCAAAAAAAAAAAAAAAAAGACAACCTACACCAACATGTATAATAGTCAAGACTCCAGAAATTGAATACAAGAATGGAATATTAAAAGTTGTTAGAGAAAAGAAACAAATCACCCATAAAGGAAAATCCTTCAGAATAACAGCAGAGTTCTCAACACACAACCTTGAAGTCAAGGAGAGCTTAGAGTGAAATTTATAGTCCTAAAAGAAAACAACCTCCAACTAAGATTGATGTGCTCCACAAAACTATCTTTCAGAATGGATGGGGATATAAGATACTTCCATGACAAAGAACACTTGAGAAAATTCGTAACTACAAAACCAGCACTCCAAAATATTCTTAAGAACATTCTAGAAAGAGATAAGAAAGATTACAATGTCATGAACCCTAACAGAATGAATTCATCAGACAAGACAAGCAGTTAAACACAAGGAAGGGAAGGAACCATCACCAAGAAAGTAATATGATAAGGATAAGTCAATACATATCAGTTATAGCCACAAGTATTAATGGTCTCAATAAGCTGATGAAAAGATACAAAACAAACTAGCAGAATGGATTAAGAAGCAAGATCCAATAATATGCTGCCTACAACAAACATATTTAATTCAAAAGCAAATTCATAATTGAAGGTCAAGAATGGAAAAACAATACTCCATGTGACAGGAACATAGATAAAAAGCAGGAGTAGCTATTCTAATTGCAGATAAAGTGTATTTCAAGGTAAGACATGAAAAAAGACTAAAAGGTCATTACATCCTTGTAAATGGAACAATGAAAGAGGAAGAGATAAAAATCATAAATATATGTGCACCAAGTACCAGTGCAGACAATTATGTAAAATAAATATTAGTGGACATAAAAAATCAAATAAGCACTAACAAAGTTGTAATAGGGGATCTTAATACACCACTGTCACAAATAGATTAACTATGCAATCACTATGAAATATTACTATTTTGGACAAATTTTCTTAGTATATGTCTACAGAGTGTTGCACCCTATAACAACAGAATATACATCCTTCTAAGCTGCATATGGAATGTTTTCCAAAATAGACCACATATTAGCTCAAAGAACATGCTTAAATAAATGCAAAGGGATTGAAATGATCCCATGTGTATAACCAGGCCATAGTGCAATGAAACTGGAAATCAATTGAAAAAGAAACCACAAGACCTTCATAAACACATGGAAATTAAATAACAGCCTCCAGAACACCTAATGGGTGAAAAATGAAATTAAAGATGAAATCACACATTTTCTACAATTAAGTAAAAATGTCAATAAAACAGATCAGAACGTATGGGACACAATGAAAACTGTACTATGAAGGTAAATTTTTGTAGTTAATACCAATATCACAAAAAAAAATAGTGAGTTTAAAAAAACAACCTAATGCTAAATTTTAAACAAAGAAAAGCAAGGCTCTAAAGCTTATAGGGTGAAGATGAACACAATGGACCCTAAGAAAACAGCACAGAGAATCAGTGAGTTAAGTAGCCTTTTCTTTGAAAGATCAAATAAAACTGACCAGTCCTTTGCAACTTTATCAAACAGTGTGTAAAAGACCTTAGTCCACAGGCCATGGATGCAAAGGGTGAGACCTCAGCAGAGTCTGCGGGAACCCAGACTATCAAAACCTGCTCTGGAGCCTCTATTCTAGTGAGACGGAAAACACAGAAGAAATGATCAGATTGCTAGGTACATAAGAGTTATCAAAATGGGATCAAGAAGTTATAAAATTTTTAAATAAAACAGTATCAGTCAATGAAATTAAAGATGTAATTAAGAACATACCAACAAAGAAAAGGCAAGTCTCTGATGGATTCACTACTAAATTTTAAAAGAAATTTAAAGAAGTTCTAATTCTGCTATTTCTCAAACTTTTCAATAAAACTGAAAGGAAAGCAGTACTCCCAAATTCATTCCTGGAAGTAAGCATTACTCAGACAAGGATCCAATCACAAAAGAGAACTACAGGCCAATCTTCCTCATGGTTATAGATGCAAAAACCCTCAATATGATAGTTGGAAACAGAATGCAGCAAATCATTGAGAAAATTGTACACCATGACCAAGTAGGATTCATCCCAAGGATACGGTGATGGTTCAACACACACAAATCAATAAATGTAATGTATCATATTAACAGAGCCAAGGACAGAAACCATAAGATTATCTCATCAGATGCAGGAAAAACCTTTGACCGACACCAGATTCATGATAAAACACATCCCTACCGAAAACTGGGATAGATGGTCTATCTCCACCTGATAAAAGCTATCTGTGATGAAACCAACAGCCAACATACTAAATGGACAAAGCTGAAAGCTTTCACTCTAAAATCAGGAACAAGACAAGGATATCCACTGTCACCACTCTTATTCAATATAGTTCTGGAAACATTACCTAGAGCAATTAGACAAAAGGGGGACATAAAAGGAATAAAGATAGGAAAGGAAGAAGTTAAATTGTCATTATTTGCAGTTGACATGATACTCTACAGAGAAGACCCCCCAAACTTCACCAAAATACTTCTAGATTTAATAATTAAACCAGTGCCATATCTAGACACAAAGCCAACACTCAAGAATCAATATCACTTCTGTAAAGGAATAACAAACTCAATGAGAGAGAAATTAGGGAAACAACACCTTTCACGATAGTATTAAAAAAAAAAAAAAACTAGGAATCAATCCAAGGCAGAGAGTAAAAGACTTCTACATTGAGAGCAACCATACTCTGAGAAGGAAATCAAAGAGGATACCAGAAAATGGAAAAATTTTTCCGGAAAATGGAAAACTATATTAGTTATTGGGTAGGAAGAACCGGTATGGTGAAAGGCCATACTTCTAAAACTGCTGTACAGATTTAATGCAATCCTGGTCAAAATTCCAACAGCATATCCTACAGAATTAGAGAAAACATTCCTAAAATTCATTTGGAACCAGAATGAATACACCTAGAATAGCAATAGCAATTCTGAGCAACAATGGCAGGGCTGAGGGCATTACAATTCCTGATTTAAAATTAAACTATCAACTATTGTGTTAAAAACAACATGGTACTGGCCAAAAAACAGACCTGAAGATCAGTGGAACAGATCAGAAGATGCAGAAACCACTCCAAACATATGCAGCCACCTGATTTCTACAAAGGGCCCATGCACCTTCACTGGAAGAAAGCTAGCCCCTTTGTTTTTATTTTTAATTATTTATTATTGTTTTTTGGTTTTTTGAGACAGGGTCTTGCTGTGCAGTTCAGGCTGGTGTTGAGCTCACTTTTTAGCCTAGGTTGGCCTCAAACTTGCAACAATTCTCCTGCCTCAACCTCCTGAGTGCTGGGATTACAGGCGTGTACCACCACACCTGGTAAGCTAGCCTCTTTAATAAATGGTGCTGGAAGAATTGGCTTTCCACATGCTAAAGATTAAAACTAGACCCATACCTTTCACCAGGCTCTCAACTAAAATTGGAATGGATCAAAGATCTAAATATTAAAAGAGAAATTCTAAATCTCCTGGAAGATAGAATAGTAGAACTCTTAAAAATATTGGTGTAGGCAAAGACTTTATGAACAATAATATGTCTGGACTATTTAAAATAAATTAAAAACTGCTTAGAAGATATTATTTGAAATACATATTTTCTCATCTATATAGCGATTGCTGTTGTCTAAGAATTAGCATTAAAATGGCATCTATTTCTCTATTCCTTCACTGTTAACCTAGCAGAATCATAACATTTCAAATTAATTTTTTGTAGAAAACATGTAATAGGGTCTTATTTTTTATCCACTGTAATAACTATTGTATTTTAATTGGAATGACTTAAACAATTCATATTTAAATTCTGAAGAGATGAATGGTGTAATTCCAGTTCCTGTCTTTCTATAGTTAAAGTGATTTATTTCTCCAGTGTCTGGTGAGAGTTTTTTTTTTTTTTTTTTTAATTATCTTTGGTTTTCTGCAATGGGAATTTAATTGTACATTTTGGGGAATTTATTTTTCTGGATGTTATCTGAGATTGTTATATTTGTCATACTCTTATTAATTTTTGAAAATTCTTTGCCCTTTTCAGTCCAACTATTTCCTTTCTTCTACTTTTTCTTCTTACTGTTTTGGATGCCCACCGTATGTGTGTTACACTTTAAAACTGTCCCACAGTAATTAATGTCCTGTTTTGTTTTACTTATTTTCTTTTCTAATATTTCAACTTGAAAAATTGCTTTTCACTTGTACTCAAACTCTTTCATTCTTTATTTGGCCATGTCCAGTTCTTGTTAATTTGTCACATTTTTTTTCCATTTTTTTTTTTTTGCAACAAGGTCTTGCTATGTAGTTCTGACTAGCCCTGAACTCACTATGTAGTCCAGACTGGCCTCAAATTCATAGCAATCCTCCTGCCTCAGCCTCCCAAGTGCTAGAGTTACAGGCGTGTATCACCAACACGTCTAGTTTCTCTCACTGTATTTCATTTTATTATTATTATTATTATTATTTTGGTGGTACCAGGAATCAAACTCATGACCTTGTGCTTGCCAGGCAGGCACTCTGCTACTGAGCTATATCCCCTGCCCTCTCATTGTATTTTAATTCTTTGAGTTCTACTTTTTTCCAGCTTGTGTACCTGTTTTGGCTTGTACCTAGATGTTCCCACAAAATGTCATGTGCTCATAGGAAGGGCTTTCCAGAGCTGGTTGAATGGGATATGGGATTAAGAGAGAAGTGGTACTCAATTAGTCCACTAACAGGAATTAGCATAGTTCTGGGTGTGGCTGAACGAATTTACTGAAGACAGAAGTCCCCACCCTACTTGAAAAGGCCTGTAGCCTGGATGGAGTGAAAAGGAAAGGCAGCTGGCTGCTGCGGCTTGGTACTTGCTGCCTGCTGTCTTCTGTCTGCCCTGCCATGCTATGGACTGTTTCTCCTCTGCCACGCCACTCTTCCTTGGAGCCAGCCAACGATGGACTGAAACCTCTATAAACTGTGAGTTGAAATAAACTTTCCCTCCTTTCACTTGTGGGTGTTGGGTACTATGTCTCAGCAAGCAGAAAAGTAACTAATATAATAACTTCCTTATATGTCCTACACTTTCTTTATTAGACCTCTTTATTATATTATTCACAGCTGTTCTAAAATTTTCTTTCTGATACATCCCAAATTTTTCTTATATATGGACCTGGTTCTGATACTTACAGTGGGCTTTGAACTATATTCCTTCTGTCATTTTAACATATCTTGCAACTTTTTTCTTCAACAGAAGACAAGATGTACCATGAAACAGAAATTGCATTAAAGGGGCCTTAATGTGAGATGCCGTTAATCTAGCAGGGAGCTGAGCTGTGCTGATGTGTGCTGCCTGTGTATGCACTAGAAGTGTTAGGTTACTGTACTGTAGGTTTCCCTCCCTTACTGTCTTTGGGCTTCCCTAAGTCCTCTTCCTCAGCTACAGTTGGACCTCACGGCCTCTCAGTTGTATTTCAGTGTTATCTCCCATAATGCTGTAATGTGGTAAACTGTGTATGATAGGGAGTATTCTCCAACCTTATGATTAAATCTGAGGATTTTACTGGGTTTATCCATGAGATGATACCTTCGCAAGTATTTCTTAAATTTTCTAAGCTTCCTTCTCCCCTGTAGGTAGATAGATAAGAAAGATGGGGGCGTCTGTCTTTCTGTTGCCTCATGAGCACTCTGTTATAGAGAATGTTCCTGACTTTCTTCGTAACAGTTATTCTTCCCGTTCCACTGTAGACCCCAGAGCTCCTGTCTTGGCTCTTTATCATGAGATCATAAGGGAGCTCCTGGAGTTAAAGGAATGAAAGTGCTGATCTGATGCCCAAGATTATAGCCCCCAGAGCTTTCCTACTCCCAAACTAGCCCACACGTGGCCTCCAGCGATTTATGGAAGTTACTTTTCAAATGTTCTTGCTAGTTTGTGGCTCCGGTGGCTTCTGCTGCAGATGAGCAGATCTCAGGCGTGACTCTCTGGGTACCGCTGTCTTTCCAGGTTTGCTCAGCAATCTCAGGACTCTGACGAACCCAAGGGAAGTCCTTCCTCTTCCTTGTGCTAAGGATGGGAGGGTGGCTCCTCAGCTCCTTCCTTGACAGAATTTAAACCAGGAATGGCTACTTCTTCTGTTAAACCTATTTTTTGGTGAAGACTGCATATATGGAGGGAAAGCTAAAGAGACAATTAATTCCACAAAGTCATTTGAAGCGATTATTTTTGATGATATGTCACAGTCATGTTTTCCTATTTTCTTTACAGAACTAGTCTAAAAGCTGAATTGCAAAAGCTGCTCTTGAACATTTTCCTTTTGTTCTTTTCCTCTTTCCGGTATAATTTGTGCCTTTGTTGTGGATTTAACTTTGAACATTGACATTCTACTCCATGTTTTTTCTGTATTCGTAGGTTGCCAAAGCACACCGAAGAGAGGTAAAAGTCTCTCTCTTATGACCATTCATTCCTTCCACCTCCGTAATTCTCTTGCAAGAACAGCTGGTTCTGGCTGAAGAAGGGCTTGCTGCAGCCCCAGCCCGAGTTCGAAGAGCACAGTCCTCCTGTCGATTCCCTGTCACAGAAACTTTGCCTGTGTGTCGTGGGCTGTGCATTTTTTCCTCAAATTTGGATGAAAAATGTTGAAGACAGAGCTACTTAAAGATGCCTTGTCCAGCTTTGAGAGCAAAGACAGATTCACTCTGCCTTTCAGGAGCACAGAGTTTTTTCTTATTTGCTAGAACAAGTACCTCGAGTATGTCCTAGTGAAATAAAACTGAATGTCTTCATCCACCACTGCAAACTCGTCAGCTACCCATTCAAGCTCCACATTCTCCACTGTTCTCTTGATTGACGTCATTTTATTTTACATTTCATGTAAAATAAAAACATAAGTGCAATTTATTTTTAAAAAAACCTCATAGAATACGACTTTTTGACCAGATGTTTGCTATGCGATCTCAGCAAACTGCAGCAGAATTGGTCTTTCAGTACCACAGTCTTTAATATCAATGAAAATAATAACTTACAGATTAACATGTGTTTTAACCTGAGGAAAAATATTATAAACACAAATTCTGAACAGAAAACAATGAGGTTCAGGTAACTGTGCTTTTTCAGTGCTGTAATACTTCATTTTTAAAAGTGAACACAGCACCAATCATTTTGATTCCTGTGCAAAAAACCTTAAAATTATATTGACTAATCAGAGTTGAAGTCTGAAACAAAAACAACCTTTTGACAGTATTTCCACAGAGACAAGTCCACTCTAAAAAGTCAAGCACAAGGTGAAATTTTGACAAAAAAAACAGCTCTCTGTTGCTGCATACTAGAGTTTGTCTTTTTGTTGGGTTGTCAATTGTTATAGTAACCAAGGGTCAGATTACATATAAACCAAAGTATACCATGCATGATAAAATCAAATATGGGATTCAGCACTTTTAATACCTGGCTTGTAATTACTGTTGCAACACACATTCTACTGAATAATTTACAATGGCCTAAAAACTTTTAGCAACAAAATTATATTTAAAAAAAACACAACCCACCATTCCTACATGTCACATTAATTGTAGACATCACACCATTTAAGCTTCTTATTTAGAGACATACAACCTTTCCCTGAAAAGCTCAAACAGTGATCACCCTTCAGTCAGCTGTCCTGAGCCACTTTCATAATGAGCTTTGTCTGTGTTTTGTTATTTCTTTAATCCAGAGTAAAAAGAATGACAGCGATTTCTGAAAAGTCAGCTGGAGAACATGAGCCCAACTAATAATAAAGTTGACTTTTTAATAACCACTCTATTTGAATATTGTTTTTAGTTGTAAAACATCCATTATTTAGGAGAAACAGGTAAAAAGGTACAAACTGCTAAACTTGTCAAGACTTCATCTATAGGACTTTGATCTCTTCCAAAAAACAATAGCATACAAATGGAACAATAAAGAATTCAGTCTCTATAAATGAATATATATATATATATATATATAATATTTCTATAGGTTTAAAAGATTTCTTTTTAAATATTCAAGTGTAATCCTACTGTAAAAGATTAAAACATACATTTCAACTATACCAGATGTGTGGATTTCCATTTGTTCCTAACCCATTAATACGCAGGTTTGCTGGGCGGCTGAACAGTGTAGCTGGCCAGGGAGAGAGGGTGTTACCGGTGGACATGAAGACCGCAGACACCAAATGTTTACCCATATAGGTGAGACCCACTTTCACACCCCTGAAATACAAACCACTGCTTTCTCCAAACACATTGCTCTACACTAAAGCAGCACTGTCCATGAAGATTTCTTCAGATCTAACATCCCACCTCTACATATATCAATTCAAATAAAAAAAAAATACAGACCAAATCCATGTACTGGTGATCCTTTGTAAATATGAACATGTAGAAACATTCTTACTTTTAACCAGGAATTACACTGGAATGAAACAAAGATATCTTGAAAAGTAATTTTAAGTGTACTCCACATAGATGACTCAATATTCTTTGTGGACATAATTTAATCAATAATACACCATAGTGTCATCCACTATTGCGGTTCAGAATTAGATTCTGGCTAAACAGGAAGCTTAATTATTAAGCAACACCTTCCTAAAAGGATTCTGTATTTCTGATTGACAGTAAAACAACAACAACAACAAATCTCTCAATGAAATAACACTGAAGTTTGAGCTCGGGCCCCCTTTCGTGTTAAACACAATTAACTCCTGAGCATTAAATGATGAGATGTGTAGTCACGTTAATAAATTATAGTCATCTTCAAGAAAACTCTATGGGTAACTCTGGTGTTTCAACTATATCTTGGATCCAATCTGGAGGTGAAATCCCGCAAATGTTTAGATGCACCCATACCAAAAACATCAAGGGCTTTTTGATTCATAACAGCAAATCTTCCCTTGGTGAGCCTTAAAAGGAACTTCCAGTAAGATGGTCACCAAGTTCTGAACTTCCATTAAAGCTACATGGAAACAAATTGCTGTAGAGATTGAGTAAATGATAATATCCTCATGAGGAAAATAGAGAACCTACCCTGCTTGAATGCCTTTGAAACGTACTGTCTCCACCAACTTGGAAGCTAAATGCATGGAAATTGTTGTGCTTTTGAAAAATGTCATTGATATACTTGCCAAAAATCCAGCTATAATAGCATGTAGTTTATCATCCAGATTTCTGATCCAGCAACTGGTACCCTTGTATATACTAACAAAAGACCCAAGCAAAGCTCCGAGCTGGAAGTTTTCTTTATTGTAGAATAGGAAAAGTAGCTGAAAAGGCTGTGTAAACAGATGCCTAAACACAGAGGCAGCACTGGATCAAATACCCCACGCTAAACATTCTGATAAAACCTTTAATGCAATAAGAGAAGCAATCATCTTCGTAGTGCTTGCAACATCTATGCCTTGGTCCATGCTTGCATATTGAGACCACAGATTTCCTAACCAGAGCAATCACATTCATTCTTCATGGTTTTTCCTCATGTTCCTCTCTCCCTTGTTCCTTTTTTGCACATGCTGCCTCTGGTGAATAAGAACGTGTGGGAATTTCTTCCTTCCCTACAGTGAACCTAAGTGCTGAAAATGTAAATCCCTTCAAATCATCTTTGCACCTGAAAAAGAACATGTACATGGCCGCAGTGATGCAGAGCAAAAGGACCTCTCCATTCCTTAATGTTTCTCCTGCCACACCCATTCTAAATAGTGTTTGTGGTTTGTTTGCTTGTTTGTTTGGGTTTTGGTACCAAGAATCAAACTCAGGACCTTGCGCTCACCAGGCAGGCACTTGAGCCACTGAGCTGTATCCCCCGCCGTCTAAATGATATTTCTGTGGCCAAGCTGGCCGTGCACATCGTGAGCAGCCCTCTCCTGATTTCCTTTCAATCAGAATGACCCTGTGAGACGCTGGTGGAGCAGCACCAGGGCCAGGAGTCCACGAGTAAAACTTCCCAAGTATCTTCCTTAAAAAACCAGAGAAAGTAATACGGAAGGCCCCACTAGCAATCAGAAGTGAAGCAGACCGCAGGCTCTCAGGGAGGAGTTTCTATAAATAACAGTAAAATTTTCGTTTCTGCAGCAACCAAGTACAGAGGCGCGTAGATCTTCAGGGACTCTTCCAGGGCGCCCCAAGCGATCTGCGGGGAGGAGACCAGGTAGGAAGGGCTCCAAGGGTGGCCGACCTCCTATCCCTTGTGAGGGATGGGCTTGCCGAGCGCTGTCTTGACGAGAAGCTGGAGGGTCGGAGGGGGACGTCGGGACCTGGGAGGGACGGCGCCAAGGCAGGCTTGGCCCAGCGGGCCCCCATTAACTTTCTGAAGCTGTGGAAAGCACATTAAAAATGGAAATTCTCTCAGGTTTCTACTTGCAAATATTAACTCCTGAATGGGAGATGTTAGAGTCCAGCTGGGTTTGGGGAATTCACTACGCAAAACATTAAATAGGCTGAAAGGGAATGAAGGGGCTGGGGCGAAAATGCTGACAATACTTTGGGATTATTTACCAGAAAATTTCAAAAATACTATCTCTGGATATAAATATAGAAACTAACTGTGGTGACTGTGAGTGTAAATAGGCTCATGATCTGCACAGGACTTTTTTCTCCAGTGAACTACGGCTACCAGTTGCTGCCATGTGCACCCTGTTGGGTGTGCGCAAAAGTCGGGTGAGGACAGGTTCCAGCCCCTCTGACAGCAGAAGGGAAATTCTCCCTCAGGTTTTATCCATCTACATTTCACCTCTCACAGTTAACTATGTTATGGCTCTGTATTTCCTAATCACCATTTTGCAGGCAGTGCTGGTCTACGATAAAGTTTCCAGAAGTCTTTGAAAAAATAAATGAATTCTAACTAAGTCAAATTTATTCCATTTGAAAGACTGACCTCTACATTATGATTATGGCTTCTGTACATTTTGGTTCTAGAAAACTGTTTCTTCCTTTTACATAGCAAAAATTTTTTCTGGTTCTGAACTTTTTAATCTTTATTTTTGTAAAAGGTTTTTGGTCCTGAAATCCCAAATACTACCTTAACTATTTTTAGTCCTCAAATTGAAATATAATACTGACTTGCTTCATAATCAGAACTAATAAAATACATAGAAAAAATACCCACATGTATATAATATAAACTGGACTATTCTGTTGCTTCTGGCTAGTATATGTTGGAAACTTATTCTTTGCTGGGCACTAGGTTAATTGACATGAATTATCTCATCAAATCTTAACCTCATTCTATGAGGGCAACACCAAAGCTCACCCAAGCTGCAGGTAAAGTAGCTACGTGGAAGTTAATTGAGACACATAGGTACTAACCTGGAAGGGTTGCCTTGTTTTAAGTGGAAAAACAGAATTCAAATGTAGGCAAAATTCAGAATCTTTCTTAACTACTATGTGCTTGTGTCATCTGACTTTCGTATGCGGAACATATAGCGAAGGAAATAAAACCATTAAACTACAGATTAATTTGAAAGCTAAATTAGATGCATTAGATGTCCTGCTGTGTATTTCTTGTTTTGTTTTGTTGCATCTGTCAAGTTCTAATCAGAGACTGAGGGTCATAACCATAAGCAGTGGCATGTATGGAGCTCTGACTGTCCGGCAGCCGCTGAGTGTTCACAAATAAGCGATATGGTTTAACCACCTCAGCAATGCCTTGGGACGGAAACTGCTAGCATCCCCATTTACAGATAAGAGAACTGAGGCTTTGAAAGAATCATTTGAACATAACCCAGTTAATAAAACAAGAACATAACCCTTGTCAATAAAATCCAGTGCTCTGCTCACACATCAATACGGTTAGATTGTTTAGAGCATGAACCCTTGGGCATGTGATTGGAATAAGAAAAGTGAGCTAAATGTATTTTTGAGAGAAAAGCAAGTTGATTTTTAAAAAAATTATCATTTGAATAGTCAAAGTAGCTCTTCTTCATTTCTGTTTCACCTTCCATTTCAGTTCACTCTAAAATTGTATAAAAGCAGAGTGCTAACTTTAGCCCCAAGGACTGTGTAAAAGTATCTTCTTTATCTGCCCTTTTTGGCAGGGAGAGTACCAGGAATTGAATTCAGAACCTTGTACTTGCTGGGAAGTGCTGCACTACTGAGCTATATCCCCAGCCCTTGCTTTCTTTTTTTTTAAATGATAAAAATATAACAAGTAATCTGTGGAACATTAACCCAATCTGTAACCCAGTCTCAACCTGGACCATTAATGTGGCAGGTGAACCTCAGAAAACTCTGCCTTCTGGTGTTCATTCCTTGTGGAACTCCCTCCCTTAAGTATAGGTGCACCTATGACTTACTCCGAAGCATCAGGATATGACAAAAGGGATGGACTGTCTCTCCTGTGAATAACTTACATATCATGACAACTGCGATGGCAGTGACAACAGCTGTAACACTCTTTCCTGCAGACCTGTTAGAAAGGTTCCCCTTCACTGGCTTGAAAGAAGCAAAGTGCTGTGTGGTATAAGTCCATGTTAAAGAAGCCCAGCAGTGAAGCAACCGTGGGCGACCTCTAGGAGCTGAAGGTGGCTTCTAGCAAGAAAGTGAAGTGCAGCCGCAGGAAAATAAATTCTGCCAACCCCTGAGGGCACTTGGAAGAAGGTTCCACAGTGAGCCTCTCATGAGGTCACAGCCCATCAACACCTAGATTAGAGCCTGGGGAGATGCTGAAGTGAGAACCTAGTCAGGTGGTGCCCAGACTCCTGACTGATAGATGCAGTGAGATTGTGTGTGTGTGTGTGTGTGTGTGTGTGTGTGTGTGTGTGTGTGTGTTTATACAATAAAATTTGTTAATAGGAAATAAGTACAAGGAAAAACCAGAGCATACAGAGATAAATTCTTCTGAAGTGAAAAAAATACATACTGTATATGTCTCTAATGATACTATAGAAGAATTATCCACTGTCCTAGGAAGACTAACCCCTCCACCTTACCTACTAGAACTGGTCTCCTTGGGCTTTCTTAAAGGCATTGCTTCAATAATCCTTCCTTCTCTTTCCTTATCATTTTTACTCTCTGTGGATCATTGCCATTTGCTTATGTAATAAGCTTATAATGACTGCCAAAGAGAAATCCATGTCATAATCCAAAGAACCTGTGTTACTTTACCTGGAAAGAGTATCTTTACAGGTGTGATTAAGAGTCTTAGGACGGAGAGATCATCTTGGATTATGCACATGGACCCTAAATGAAATCCCATGTGTGCTTGTAAGAGAGACGGAGGGATATGTACAATATGCAGATGAGGAGGAGGCAATGTGACTGCAGAGCAGAGGTGGGGCGATGTGGCCAAAAGCCAAGAAAGCCCACAGCCCCCAGTAGCTAGAAAGGACAGAATAGATCTGCCCCTCTGGTCTTCAGAAGGAGTGCGATATGAAGACGCCTTGATTTTGGACCTTTGTCCTTCAGAACAGGGAGAGAAAAGATTTGTCTTGTTTTCAGCCATTTGCTGCAGCAATCATAGGAAACTAGTACAGTTTCCAGACTTGCTGCTGTTTCCTCCACATGAGAAAACTCTCCATCCCTACTTTCCTCTGTTTTCCACCCCTTTCTTCATAGAAAAACTTCTCAAAAGCAGCGGTCTGTGCACAGAGGCCCTCACTGCCCTCATTCTCTTTCTACTCGTATCCATCACATCACGGAACTTGGTGCTTAGTGTCGCCAGTGACTTCTGCTTTGCCAATGCAATAGCCAATCCTCCTAGTCCCCCTGGGGCAGCTCCCTGCAGATCGGTCTCTTCCTTCGTTTGACTCCCTGGCCAACTGATCCAGTTTTCCTGCCACTTTCTTGATTTTCTATCTTGGTGCCACTCCCTGTCTCTGAAAAATGGGGTGCTCCAGGGCATGCTTCTCTTCTCCTTTGAGATCTCATCTAGTTTTATGGCTTAAAAAACATCTGTTTCTAATAACTGCTAAGTTCATATCTATGGCCCAGATCTTTCTTTTGCATTCTAAACTTGTGTATTCAACTGCTCACTAAACATGTCTGCTTGGGTAGCTGATCAGCATCTCACATGTAGCGCATTCCAAACTGAACTGAATGTCGCTCCAAGCCCGCTTCTTTCACTGTTACCATTGTTTTAGTTGCTCCTATTGACGTTTTGGGGTCTTTCTTGACTCACCCCTTTTCCCATATTCACTTTCAAACGCATCAGTTGACGTTATCAGTTCTCCCTTCAAAATATACTTGGACTATGGTCATTTCTCACCAGCTTCGTTGCTAACCCTTTGGGCCACGCCGCCTTTATTCTACAGCTGGATCACCACAGAGGCTTCTTCAGTGATCCTCTTCGTGCTGCCTTGGTCTCTTTTACACCACCTGCAGAAGGTGTCTTATTACATCCTGTAGTGTTGCGGTGACTTCGCGTTGCATGTTGCCTTTTCATGACGTGGAGCCCCTCAAGTCCCTCAGCATCAAGCTGCTCTATTACCGCCGCCCCCGCCCGCGACCCTCTTGTAGCTCCTCCCTGGCTCTCCCGCCCGTGGCTCTCACTTGCCGTTTCATGTCCTTGAAAGCATCTTCCTATAGCTTTGTGCTTGCTCTTTGATTCCATCCGATCTGAACTCACGCGTCCTGTTCACAGTGAGGTTTCTCCTCATTGCTTGGCCTAAAATCACTGTCCCCTTCTCAAAACCGCCCAGGCACCTTCCTTGTTCAACTTTCCCCCCAGCATCCTCACTAGAAGATAAGCTTGCAAAGGTGGGTAGCTGAGTTTTACCCGACCAGTGCCTAGCATGTAATAGCATCCATCAAGTATCCATTAAATAAATGAGCATATGAATAGTTTATATGAAACATCATGTAGTATGACAGCGCAAGCGAAATAAAAGCGTTGTAAATAGAGTATTAAGAACAGGCATACAAAGGTCAAGAGAGCTAAGATGTAATTATCACACGCTCAACGTAATGATTATAAATGAAATAACTTGGGCTCACACTGCTGATAGAGAAATTTGCCTCTCACACAGTGTAAAGCCTTCACAATTATTTTCATACGCCTTCAAAATGCCTCTGGGGAGCATGGGCAGGGTCTTTATTTTTATTTTATTTTATTGTTAAAATTCATTAAAATGCTACCTGGGTCATCCCACTTGGGGTCTTGATCCTTCCTTTGCTTTTGCTGTAGAGTCAAACAAAAATAGCTGACTCTTAGCAAGTTAGAAAGTGTCCCGTTTGGAACACAGATAACCCTTAAGCCTTTTGAGCAGAAGCTCTGATTCTAGTGTCACCGTTCAGGATGATTTTCTACAGCTGGGAAGCTCAGTAGCACAATCCTGCTCCTCTGTGCTAGGTGTAGCATTGGTGGACATTTCCTGTAAAAAAGAAACTAGCTTCAGTTTTTATTAAACAAAGGTCAAAGTCAAAGTGTAGCAATAAAATCAGTGCGATTTGAACGAATATTACTGGAATAACATAATATTGCTGGTTGTTTATGGATATAGAATCATTTGAAAATGCTAAAACTATAGTACAGATGAAGTCATTAGAGGACACTTCCGCTTGTTCCTTGTCCTGAGTTCTTGCAATCGGGCAGAAGGACGGCACAGAACCCCAGGCCAATAGCAGACACCTTCAAAATCTGGTCAGTAGAAAAATCAAATTCAGGCTTAACTACTGCCAGCAGCACTGCTTTGTGAGCATCTTTTCTGTGTGTTTTACTCTAGAACACGTAAAAGAACACAAGCAGACTAAAAGAAAATACAAATTATTCTAGTCAACTAGGTTTCATCAGAAGACACCATAATTTGCTAGAAATGTGTATTTTATGATACAAACTATTAGCCAGATTGGCACTGTGTGTGTGCATGTTCTTTCTTTATGTTCAGGTCTTGGGGACTAATGAGTTCATACCACGTTATGGGTACAAAATTATACATGGAGTTGCCTGCTCACTTTAACATATTTACTCACTATTTGTGGGCTTAAAAGCAACTGTTTTCTTTTACCTTTGATTATTATGATTTAAATATACTTGAGTTAAATGTAAAAGCTTTCATGTTCTGGTACAATTAGGCACGTTACAAAGAAAGTAGTTTATTAAGAGCTAGCTTCTCAGACCCTTAAGAGCAAGACATCTATCTAGTTCACATTTGAGTCTTCGAAAGGCCACCGAGCACAAAGCAAACATTAACTTTCCAGTTTTGATCAGGAATGAATTTTGGCTCCGGGAGGACAGAGAGGGTGAGTCTTCAAGGGAAAGAGCACAGAGGAGGCAAGTCTGAGAAGCGGTGCTAATGCCCCGGCGCCCGGCCATGATAAATTATGCCAAGTGTAGCAGACACTGGCAACTTTTGACCTGCTGAAATGCCTTTGTCGTGTGTGAGTGAAGAGACCATCAGGTCCTGAGAAGCCGAGTGTGCCACTTACTACTGAGTAGGAGCCCTTACACCTGCTGCTGCAAAGGAATGGCGTAAAGCAGAAGCTCAGAAGCCTCCAGCAGGTAAAACCTAACATTAGCGTATTTCCAACTCTGTAGAGGGCAAAAAGTTCAGTTTGGGTTCCAGGAAACAGTTTGTACCGGGAAGTGTGCTTTGATATTGCCAAAGTTACCAAGGACATCTCTTTTTCATGTCAGGTAGGAGTAATTTACGACCCTAGGCAGCAAAATAATAACACAAAGGAAGTACGCAGAATGTGACCAAATATGCAAAGACCTACGAAGAGAACAAGTGTGTGTGTGTGTGTGTGTGTGTGTGTGTGTGTGTTTGAGGGAGAGGGAGAATCAGGGTCAGAGACAAAATGAGAGAGATCTGCTGTGCTTAAAATACATTATATAATGTTTGGGATTCTTGCAACTCAGACTGAGATCAGAAGATTCAGAAATGGAAGCACATCCACAGAGACCTGATAAGTTCAGTTCCTAACAGCTGAGCCAAACTGTATCACCATAGGCTAATCTTAAGTTGTAAAGTTCTGCAAATGATGATATTGGCTACTAAACTCACCATCTGCTGTGATTAGCTAGAACCCAGACCTCCCTACTCCACTCCCTTTCTATTTATAACAATCAGTAGAAAAGAGAAGGTCAACCAACTGGTTTGTACAAAAACCACAGAACCAGTTACCTAGTCACCTACAGGGTATGTTCAACCTTTCTGATTAGCACAGTGCTTCAGGAAAACAATACACATGGGACCTAGATGGTTTCTTGGTTTATGAGAGATTACTTACAGACCTTATCCTCTGTAAGTGCAAGCATGCGTAGGCACTAAGTACTTGTGTGTACTGAACGACAGGGTGCTCACAGCAGTTCTGGAAGATCTGCTCTGTTACTTTTATTTCTCAGTGAGAGAAGCTGGGACGAAGGGAGGTGCGCTGTCTTGCCCATGGCTCCATAACTGGCAGCCAGGAGAACAACGCTGTGATGCTGTGACCCAGAGGACTTGGTGCCAGACGCCATGTTCTCAGATCTCATGCTGGAAATTAGACATGAGGAAGCGTGATTCCCTAAAGTAACATAACACGGGAACGTGGGAAGAAAGTGCTAATGTCCTCTAAGTCCCTTGTGGTTCCACTAAGTGAAGCACGACAGCAGATAGATCTGTCTCTTCCTGCGCCATCTTTGTTCTGTTTTCTTTGCGGAAATATTACTATATGAATTTTATTTCTTCTTTTGATTTAAGAACATAGGATGACATAATATTCATTATGATAATGATACAATTGGATGATATGATATTCATTCTATTAGAATGTCCTGTCATGGACATTATTTTTGGTCAGTACTTACGCATTTAACTCGTTCTTCTTTTTCTTTTATGGAGACACGGTCTCGGTTTGTAGTCCGGGCTTGCCTTGACCTCACTATTGAGCCTCCTCCTTCAGCCTCCTGAGTTCTGGGGTTGCAGGCATGACCAATGTAATACTCATTACATCACAGCTTGTTTTTTTCACTTAGCAGTCAGTCACAGATATTACTAGAGATCAATCTTCTTAGGTTCAAATCATTATTTTTAATAGCTCAGTAGAATTGTTAAGCATAGCAATGTTTCACAATACATTCAAACATTCTCCTAGTTATAATAATTTGGGTTGTATTTTAAAGAGTTTTGTTTTGGTTTGATGATGGAGACCACTGTGAAGCAGACCTGAGCAGGACTTAAATTAATCAATCAGTTTTCATGTTCACTTGTGAATCTGTCCAAGGCCTAGGCTCCTTGCCTGGAAATGGCAGATGCACTGTAAGTGAACCTCTGAGTCACTAATACCTACTAAAACCTATAGTGGTAGATGAACTAGACAGCCTCAAAGGATAAGACAAGATCACAGTCAAGGACACCTGGATCAGATCTCAGCTAAAGACTATAGCCTCATGCATGTCATTCTTGAGTGGATTAACTTCATATCTTACATAGAGAAATCCTTGAGTGGTTCTGCCCTTCTTGAGTACTCTCTTCCCTTCTTCTGATAACCAAATAAATATGGACCACCCAGAGAAGGTCTTGGTCTTTTTCCTGAGAGAATTAAGAATTCTGTGAGAGAGCTCTGATCCTCCTGGAGCCCTGAAGTCATTCCATTCGCCTCCTTTTATTTAGCCTTCACCTGTACATTCATTCAGAAGATTGCGGACTTGATCAGCCTGCAATAACTGAGGGATATTATTAACTTCATAGTTTGGTTTGGTTTTTAGGCACTAAAAACAGTACTGAAGAAACAAATTGACAGCAACAGCAGAAAAAGGAAAATGAAATCCCCTGTTCTTGGATAGGAAGAAACAACACTGTCAAACAGCCATACTTCTGAAACTGGTGTGTGTGTGTGTGTGTGTGTGTGTGTGTGTGTGTGTGTGTGTGTGTGTGTAATGCAATCCCAACCAAAATACCAACAACATTCTTCACAGAACTAGAGAAAACAATCCTAAAGTTCATATGAAACTAGAAGGGACCCAAATTGGCAAAAGCTGGAAACAAGAGCATCAGAAACCCAGATTTCAAGTTATATTACAAAGTTACAATGACAAGAGCAGTGTGATACTGGCACCAAAACAGACACACAGACCAAGGAAGTAAAATGGAGGATGCAAAAGCAACCCCAAACATATTTAGTCACCTGGTCCTTGACAAAGGGGACAGAACCACACGCTAGAGGAAAGATAACCTCTTTAGCTAGTGGTGCTGGAAAAACTGACTATTCCCATGCAGAAGATTGAAGCTAGACCAAAACTTCAAAGATTCAAAGATGTAAATATTAAAGCAGAAACATTTAACTTGCTGGAAGACAAGGTAGGTAAAATTTGAAGACAGGGATAGTCAAGGACTTTCTGAATGAACACCATTTGCGCAAGAAATAAGATAAAAAATCAACACATGGGATTACCTCAAGTTTAAGATATTCTGCAAAGCAAAGGAAACAATCAACATAGTGAACAGACAACCTAAAAAATGGAAAAAAGATTTTACCAGCTACACTTTGGGCAGGGGATTAATATCTAGAATATACTATGAATGTGAAGAAATTTGATCCCCCAAAAGAGACTTAATGAAGAAATGGGCAACTGAAGTGAATGGACACTTCTCAGAACAAAAAGTACAAATGGCCTACAAGTAGGTTAAAAAATATTCAGCATTGCTTGTCATCAAAGAAGTGCACATTAAAACAACACTGCGATTGCATCTTGCTCCAGAAAGAACGGCCATCATAAAGAAATCAAACAATATCAAATGCTGGCAAGGCTGTGGGAAAAAAGGAATCCTACATTGCTGGCGGTACAAATACTAGAAAAATCTATATGGAGACTCCTTTAAAAACTTAAAATAGAAATTCCATTCAACCCAGAAATTCCATTCCATAATAGGCGCTTTCCTGAAAGAATTAAAGGCATCATATTATAGTGATACTGGCATACTCATGTTTAGTAATTTTGTAATAGCTAAAGTTTAGAAGCGGCCTATATGCCCATCAACAGATAAATGGATGAAAAATGTGGTATTTACACACAACGGAGTACTACTTTATCATAAAGAAAGATAAACTTGAGTCATTTGTAGGAAAATGTGTGTACCTTGAATTTATGTTAAGTGAAGTAAATCAAATAAATAAGCTTTAAAATCTTGTGATTTTTAAATACGACAAGCTCAAAGTATAAATCAATCAAAGATCAAAGTAAGAGATAGGCAATAGGAGATAGGGAGTTGGGTCTTTGGCAAAGGGGAAAGAGACTGAGAGACAGAGGGCGAGTGTGAGAGAACCCTGACCCGTAGTGAATGAATGTTTTCATGATGCACTGCAAAGAGGTATTGATAAAATACAATAAAACGATGAAAAGTCAGCTGTTCAGAAAACAGCTACATCCCTCTCCGCGGACCTGGAAAGAAATTTACTAGTTATGATAGAGTTAATAAAAGTTCAAGATGGTCTTTCTATTTTTGAGAGTCATATGTTTTTCATGTATGTATTTTTCAGTGTTCTTATCTCTCACTAGTATTCTACAAAATCTGTAACTGTTGCTCTCCTCAGTGCTATCGTTTATAGGAACCTGCCAAACCTTTTCACTTTTATTCATACGATTTCACTACATGTCAGGGAGGCGGGTGATGATATTACTCGAATCACTGTTCTCAATATAACCTTTAGTAAAGTCGGCACTGATTGTGCCATTAAAATCAGAACTAATTATCTTAAACGGTTAATACACAAAGTAGCTTGCAGTGGGAACGCAAATTTCATGGCCTTGCTTTTCGCAACAAATATATTTCTCAATGCTAGTTTACTTTGTTTGAACTCTTGTAAAATTTTCAGATGAACAATGACCCCAAATCCAACTGACGCGTTACTCTTTATGATTTTTTAAGGTCTCCTTCATGCAGTTTAAAATTATTCTGTAGGAAATCTGAAAGTGTAGTTGAATATTTTTAAGACGTCTAAAAATGTTAGATGCCTGTTTTGAGGAATGTGGTGGTGTTTACATATCTAACTAAACAGGTTTTATTACATGCTTGAATAATAATATATTGATATTTTAAATATGATTCAAATTGAATAGGCAATATATAAATTTTTCCTAAATAAGATACTTGCTCACACTTTACCTCATGGAAGGAGTAACTTTATAGCTAAGTTTTGATGAAAGGAATTTCACTGGCTTATTTAATTATTAATGTACACTAGAAATGTTTCTTTTCATCCTTGTAAAGATATTTCATGTAAATTATTCTATAAATATGAATTGCCCAGTTTTTTGACACTTTTTTTATTAGTTCACTTAAAACATTAATATTATTTATAGGAAAATGTACACTTGGCCTCTGTGTTTCTTATGAAGCTCATTTAATAAACTTTCAGAGGTTTTAATCAAAATTGTGTTATAACATCTTTCATGGCACTTTATAATCAAGAATTCTATAAAACGTAACATATATCTTAAAACTGGATTGAGTAAAAAATGTCTAAATTGAAACTACCATGTCTGTAGTGGAAATATCATCTTTGGAATTTAATTAGTATCGTTAAAGTAAGGAGCTCAGAGCTGGGCTATTCCTACCCTCCTTTGTCCTCACCTGGGCTTGTTTTCCAGGTAAAATGTCCCTTTGATTTCTTCCTTGCCAAGAGCAGAAGTGGCCAAAGAGCTGTTTTTATTATCTATTTTCCATTATCACAATCACATCACCATAAAAACTAAGATTAGAAACATTTCAAGTATCTCAGGAATGAGCCACAACACTGGCATGTTCGTCATTCATTATCTGGCATAAAACACTCAGATGAGTCTGTCGGCCCTTAAGATCAGCAAAGACAATGTTGGCGTAAGAAAAGCAGTGTTACAGTTTTTATTTACTTCTTTCTTTTAAAGCATAAAAATCACAATTCTTATTGGTTGAATCCCGGGGGAAACAACATGGGCCATGATGCTGACCCTCTCCTTTGTCTGTTTGGACCCTTCCACAGATTTTATTGTTCCTTTATTACTCTCTAAATATAGATTTAGAACATGAATGAAGTTTTGGGTCTGGAAAAACTCTAAAATCTGCTGCTACTGTGTATTTTAAAAATCTGAAGGATTACAGAACACTAAAAATGGTGCTAAACTCATTGGAAGACACCTACATTTCTTGTTTGAAAATATATGGCATCCTTCAACAATATTTCTTAGTATAGTATTATTTTTCAGAAAAGATCAAAGTGCCATTTTAAAAATAAGTTTTAATAGAAAAAGATGGAGAAAATTTGACATAGCTATTCTTTTATTTTGTTTTGTGTTGATTTTTTTTTTTCTCCATCAACTAGCTAGCTCAAAATAGTGGGAAAGTAGCTTTCAGTTTTGAACTTGGAAGAATTGAGACTTTGGAGAACTGTTTTCTAGTGAGCTGGGATGGTATAGTAGTGCGTACAGACGTACTAGGTGGTGCTGCTTTCAACTATTTACAAGAGGGAGGGAAGCAGAAATGATAAGGACTGTGGTTCCAGAGTGTCTGTCCACTGGCACAAGTTCTCATATCACATGGATTGGAACGAGGGGCCCGCAATGGGTGGAGGAGAGCCCACAGCGATCTCAGATTCTCTCACATGCTGCCTGCCCATGAGCCACCTGCATGACAGTGCACTGGGACCCTTGCTGAAGTCACAGTTGAAGTGCTTCCAGGGTACAAAATGTACTATGCATTCAGGACTTTACTGCGGTTGTGTTGGCCACAGGAAGAACACACAGGCCTGGAAGCTCATAGTGGGAGTACTGTTGGCCCTGCTTATCAGTGACTTGCTTAGGGAGTTTGTGCTTCTCATACCCACAGCTTTAGGTTTACAGAAGTTTAATGGTCTTTATGCTCAAAGATGAGTTATTTCCACCCCAAAACACTGCAAGTGTGCAAGTGAAGTATAAGCTAGTGCTCCCTCCTCCTGCACGTTTCATACTCTTTTGTCACTAGGGTTTAGCATCCAAGAAAGTGAAACTGATGCTGCCCATCATGCGTTCCCTGTGTGCTGCTTGCTCAGTGTGGATGTGGACCGGGGGTGGAGCAGCCATGGTCTGAGAAGGGGTTGGCGGACCAGAGCTAGGACTTCTCCAGGATAAGGGCCTTTGTCGTGCCACCAAGTAAACTGTTAAGAACAGCTTAAATTCCAGTGGGAAATGAGGGAAATCAACAATGTAGAGAAAAGAGAGGAAGGTGAGTGTTGACTACAGTCCTCAGCAAAGCAGCCAGCACGGGGGCTGAAGGTTAGCCCACCGACTTTCTTCTCCCAAGGGCCCTCAAAGCAGGGAGGGTCTCCAAAGTCCGAGGGGGCTGCGCCAAAACTGCAAATGGCGGATCCCAGTGGTTCAGAGCATGGACTGCAGTGGACATGGAGAAACACTGTCCAGATGACTCAGAGAAAGGGCCCATTGTCAGCAGACAGGCCCCTGCTCTTAGCTCCTAAGGGTTTGCCTCAGCTACAGAGTGGCCTCTCCCAAAGGCACAGCTGTCCAAGCACTGAGTGAGGCCAAGGTACAATAGTCTAGCAAGTCACCTCTGCAAGGGCCATTTCCACTACAAGTTCCTTGCTAGATTAGGTGAGGGTTTGCTGTGCCTGTATTGGAGTTTGGATTCCTCCACCCAGTTCTACTGTCTTGGCCTTCTGTTCACAAGTATTATCAATAAATATCCTGAATGCCAAACTCCATCTCCATGTCTGCTTCTGGATAACCTGACCTGCAATAACTGCCACAAGTGACTTCACCAGTGATACGTATCAAAAGTGGTTCTTAAATCTCCATGATTCTGATTTCAGCTGGCACCATGACTCCTACTAGATGCTTAGTATCGGGTGGGCGTTGTTGTCTGAAGTCCTTTTGAAGGTTTAATAGATGCTCTTGACCTTACCCACAGACAAATGCACATGCTCATCTTTGTTTACATAAACAAGTTTATTTAAGAATCTAGAGGTCATTGCTTAAAGAATGCTTGCAACAGAATTTTAATCATAAAATTTTGAAATTTTATGTGTGATTTCCCAACGTTAGGTATTTTTAGAAGCCAGTGTTGAATTAAGCAATTATCTAGATGCTATTTTCTATTTGTCACTTTTATCTATTTTTATTGGGTTAAACTAATACATATAAAGAGTTTAAAACAACACAGGATTTTAAGTTCTGCAATGGTGCTAGTCATTGTGGGTGGAGTGGGGCTGAGAAGCTTACTATGACTTCTCTGTCTCAATGAAAACTATGCTTTACTTATTTGTACTTTGTAGAACAACTTGAAAATTTAAATTTAAATTTTAAAGAGAATAAAAAACAATAAAAAGGTACAGAACTTTAAAACAAAATGAGAGGAAATTAACAATGGTTATTATATTGCATATTGTTCTCTTCAAAGTAGTTGCTCAGATCACTAGATATAGACATGAAAAATTGATCAAACAATATACTTTAAACTTGCTCTCAAAACTTTGTCCAAGATGGTTCCTACACACTTAAGAATGTAAATTAAACAAATAATGTGCAATATTATAATGTACTGTGTAGAAATCTATTTTTAGAGCATAGTTTTGTTTTATTATCTTAATACTTTAAAAACAGTATAGTCAATTTCACAATCACAAAATCTCTTAGAGTCATCTTAATTAGTAATTCCTTTTAATAATTTGGCAGGAAGAACCAACATTGTGAAAGTGGCCATGCTTCCAAAATTGCTGTACAGATTCAGTGCAATTCTGATTAAAATAACATTAGAATTCTTCACAGATCTAGAGAAAACATTCCTAAAATTCTTCTTGAACCAGAAGAGACCCAGAATAGCAGAAGCAATCCTAGTTAACAAAGATAACACAAGTGGTATCACAATCCACTTGTGATACTTGAAATTATACTACAAAGCTACTGTGATAAAATCAACATGGCACTGGGAAAAAAACAGACTTGAGGATCAATGGAACAGACTCGAAGATCTAGGGAAAACATTCCTAAAATTCATCTGGGGGCTGGGGATATAGCTCAGTGGAATAAACGCTTGCCTAGCAAGCGCAGGGTCCTGAGTTCAATCCCCAGTACTGCAAAAAAAAAAAAAAAAAAAAAAATCATCTGGAACCAGAAGAGACCCAGAATCGCAAATGTAATCCTGGGCAACAAAGACAAGGTGGGTGGTATCACAATTCCTGAACTAAAATGTTCTGACCAACTTTGCATGCTTATATCTGGTAATCTAAGCAACTGACTTGAAGATAAAATTATGCAATGGAAGAATTATGGTAAATTCCTACCATGTTATCTAGTGAAACCCTGTATTATCACTAATGTTTTATCTAATAATTATTTTTTAATTCTCTTTAATAGTTGAGCAAACTTCCATTCTTACATCTGGTAATCTGAGCAATGTACTTGAAGATAACAATATGTAATATAACAACCACTGTTACCTCCTATCATTCTGTCTTCAAACCCTGTATCACTTTTAATGTTCTTGCTTTGTTTGGTTTATGTCTGTGATGCTGGTATGCTATTGTTCTTCTTTTTCCTCATTTATTACTCTCTTTAAAATAAAGAAAAAAACATAGTACTGGCAAAAAAGAAAGACCTGAGGTTCAATGGAACAGATTAGAAGATGCAATCACAACCACAAACACACTCAGCCCCCTTATCTTTGACAAAGGTGCCAAACAAGCTCACCGGAAGAAAGACAGCCTCTTTAATAAATGGTGGTGGAAAAACTGGCTTTCCTTGTGCCAAAGACTGAAACTAGATCCATGTCTATCACCATGCACAAAACTCAAGTCAAAATGGATCACAGATCTCAATATTAAAACGGAAACACTAAACCTACTGGAAGTAAAAGTACGTAAAAACCTTGAAGACATAGAGGTAGACAGAGAGTTCATAAACAAAACCCAAACTGCACAAGAAATACTTCAAAGAATCAACAACTGGGATCTCATCCTACTGAAAAGATTTTGCACATCTAAAGAAATCACCAGCAGAGTAAAAAGTAAGCCCACAAATTGTTAAAACGTTTTAGCTGACTGTCCCTCAGACAAAGGACTTCTATCTACAACATATAAAGAGTTAAAAACACCCCCCCCCCAATTCAAAGACCCAATACAAAATTGGGCATCTGAGATGAACACACACTTCTCAGATAAAGAAATACAAATGCCAAATAAATACATGAGAAAATGTTTAGCACCATTAGTCATTCATGAAATGCAAATTAAAACAATACTGAGATTGCATCTCACCCCAGTAAGAATGGCTAGCATTAAGAAATTAACCAACAACAAATTCTGGTGAAGCTGTGGAGAAATAACTCTTCTGCACTGCTGGTAGGGGTGTAGACTAGTGAAACCATCGTGGAAATCGGTTTGGAAATTCCTCAGTAAACTAGGACCAGAGGTCCCATTCAATGCAGCTATTGTCCTTCTGGGTATTTTCCCAGAAGACCTGAAAACATCATATCACAGCAACATATGTGCACCCATGTTTATAGCAGTGCAATTTGTAATAGCTAAATCGTGGAAGCAACAAATGTCCATCCACTGAGGAATGGATAAAAAAGTTGTGTTATTTTTATATAGTGGAATATTACTCAACTATAAAGAAAGATAAACTCAAGGCTTTTATAGGTAAATGGACACAACTAGAGACCATACTCATAAGTGAAATAAATCAGACCCACATGTGTAAATTCCATGTTGTCTCACTAGTGGAAGAACCTGAAGAGTGAATAAAATCTAGGGGATACAATATATATCATGAAATGAAAGGCAACTGCTCAAAAGGAAAGAACTGGAATGAGGGAAAAGAGAAAAGAAAGAAGGGGAAAAATGTGTACATACATATACACAGGATGGCTAACATAGTTGTACTACTGACTTGTACTGCTTTATTGAAAGGAACAGTTAATGTTTAATTGTTTGATCAATCTTACATGTCTATATTTGTTTATCTGAGTAACCAATTCAAAGATATCAATATGTAATACAATAACAATTATTAATTTCCTATCACCTTGCCTGAAATTATACATTGCTTGTATTGTTTTTGTGTTATTTTGTAAATGTAGTGTGTTTGTTAATGTGTTTTTGTTCTTTTACCTTTATAATAAAAAATAAATAAATAAATAAATAATTCGGCAAACCTATTGTCCTTGGATAAATGGTCAAAGATGTGCCTCTGAGCTCCTTTCCTGAGGCTTATTGTGCATGCAGAGGTATGTCAGTATGTCCCATTCTCCCACAGTTTGTCACGAAGTTGCTCTAAAAATATCTCTTCATTCCCTAAACTGAATTTCCCTAGAGATGCATCAGGGAGATAGGCGAGAAAAGTTTCAATATTGCAAATCTACGCTTAAATATTGCTTTTATAATAACCTGTAAACTGAATATCAACACAGATCTCTGTGTGGTTTCTGTCTATTCTTTTTGTATTTCAAGTAGCCAGAAAGTTGCACAGCACCTTGATGTGGGCGCCCCATAAACAAAAATGAGGTATGTGGGGCAGCCTTGCCACAGTGATTTATAAGGTGGCACCATGTCTTTCAAGATCAAAAACCACCTAGCCCTGCAGTTCGAAAGGAGATGGAATGGTCTTGCCCTAGACAAGGTGGTAGATTTATGGAATATACTGTCTGTGCTCAGCATATTGCGACAGAAGTGCAGCAAAGTGAAATAGATTTCTTTTATCCACCCCAGACAGAGAGGTTTCCTCCACTTTTCTGGTTTGCAGTCTATGTCTGTCAGTACGGACTTCAACCTCAGGTGATGCACAGTTAGCATTCCCCTGGTATAAGGATGCAAATTGGATTTATTTCAAGTCCCAAATAAACATCAGTCTACCTTCACCTGGGTTAAGTGTGGCAGTATTCTGGTGCCAAGTGTTATTTAAACAAGCTTTAAAATTCTTAGCTGTGTTGCTAATATAGGTCAAGATATTGATTCGTCCAGTTTCAGCTGTGAGTGGCTTTTTATGAAAAGCGTGAACTCAGCTGTATGGCTCAGCTGAGCTACTTTACATGCTCACAATGTGCTGCTTTTGCTGCTGAGTAGTGAAAACCAAAGAGGATCTTTTAGTCACTGCAAGTCTGTTCAAATTACTGTGAGGGTATTAGCTGCACATTGCAGATCTGGGAAAAGACAAAGAAAAATGATGACTTTCATCATCACATGGGCCCTCCAAGCTTACGCACAAGTATGCAATGTTTTCAAAAGAGACTTTGTCATATATTTTATTATGAGCTATCAATAGTGGTGTCTACCAACCTTTCTCTGTGTCCCTGACCTCATCAGTTACCCCTGTTCTCTCCTGTAGTAGCCAGCTCAGTACTGAGAAGATTAAATGTGACTTATTTTGGGTGTATATTTTGATCATTCAAAAACTGATGATTAGTCAGAGTAAAGAGATCTTGATAAAGCACAATTTCACCATGTAAACAAACAAAAAACTTTAAGCCACTGAATTTTCAGATGTAGATTGTAAATTCCCTTAGGTGAGAGATGCTCAGAATGAAAGAGAGTCATTAATAGCAAGGTGTGCACCACAGGGCACAATAAGCATCTTTATCATTGACATCATGATCAAGCTATTAAATCCTGGAGCTGAGACTGATGGTACCCTCTGGGGAGTCAGTAACCATTAACCATTCTTTAGGGGTCAAACGAGGGCAACAAATTCTTCCAAAGCATTCAGTGAGAGCATTGCAGCCCTAGACAGGGTAATTGAGTGGTTTCCTTTGGGCTTCGGGAATTCATTCACTTCCCATGGCTGAGCACAGGCCTTAGGTCCTCTGTGGTTTCCCAACAATATAAATAGTCCCTCTAGATTGCTGAAGAGGCTCGATTGCTCTGCCTTATTAACGGAACAATGTGCTTGAATGCCAAAAGTTTTCCCACTTAAAGTTGACAAGGTGGGAAAGGTTCAGGTAAGTCCAGAGACCAATCTCAATGGTCTCACATTGCTTAAACAAAAGAACAGGATGTGCCAGGTGCTCCACCCTGGCCCTGGGGCATGCCAGTCGCTCCATCCCCCCCCAACTCCACTCAGTCCCCGGGGCATGCCAGGCGCTTCACCCCGCCCCCAGAGCTCCACTTGGCCCCCCAGGTGCTCCACCTGGCCCCTGGGGTGTGCCAGGCAGTCCGCCCCGCCCCCAGAGCTCTACGTGGCTCCCAGGGCATGCCAGGCGCTCCGCCCAGCCACTGGGGTGTGCCAGGCGCTTTGCCTGGCCCCCAGGAAGGCCCTGAAGAGTCACCTGAGTCTATAGATGTGGTCACACTGACAGTCTGGCGGTTCACTGTGTAACCCCGCCTACCCGACTGGACACTCCATGGCTGGGAGGGCTTGCCAAAGGGCGCTTCTCCACTTCCTGCCATAGTAATTTGTATACACCCACGTAATATACAGCATATTTAGAAGTAGCCAAGTCTGCTCAAAGTAAATAAACCAAAAGTGCAGTTATGACCAGTGGGAAGATCACTGACAGGGTGGTAGAACAATGGTGGTGAAGTGGAGAAAATTAATGAATTGAACGAGCCATCATCGATATAACTGAATAATAAAGACAAAGATGACATTATGTAATACGACATCCAGTGGTATCCCCTACTATTCTCTCTGTAATCTGGTGTTTCCTTTATTGTTTTTGTGTTAACAAATGCAAAGACAACACTATGTAATACAGCATCCAGTGATGGTTCCCTGTTATCTCCTCTGTAATTTGTATATCCTTCATTGATTTTGTCATAACAAATACAAAGATAACTATGTTATACAGCACCAAGTGCCAATTCTCTACTATCTTCTATATAACTTGGTATTTTCTGTATTGTTTCTGTGTTATTCTGGGTTTGTCTTAAAAATAAAATTAAAAAAATAAAAGCAAACAAAAGAACAGACTCTGATAAGTCATCCTTACATGAACATCATAGATGGCACTTACGCAAACCTAGATGGTACAGATCAGTCACTCAGTGTGGCCTCTTAATGTGTAAAAGTTTGGTGTAAGCCCTCTCCACAGTGCCCGTCACAGGAGCATACCCAGTAAATAGCTGGTAGTGTTTAAAGCACAGTAGGTTACTATAGTGTAGCTATGAGTCAATAAAAACAGTCATCTGGCTATTCAAATATCTGTTATCCTGCTGATAAAGTGAAGTCACCCAGCAGTCCTCTGCTGGGCTGTACAGTTGGTAAAGTTTGGCGATTATAACACAGAACTTCCATGGTTTATATTCTGAAATATATATATTCATGTACCACACAACAACATTAACATTTTGGTCATAGGACAGTGTTCCCATATGATGATAAGGGATCTACAAATTTCTCATCACCTGGTGACATCAGATCCCTACAAAGTCATAGCACAAGAGATTCCTCACGCATTTGTGGTGATGAGACTAGTGCAAACACACCTACTGTTCTGCCAGTCATAGCAAAGCAGAAAAGCACATACAGTGATATCAGTGTATAATGCTTGATAATGATAATAAATGACTTTCGCTGGTTTATGTATTCACAATGTGATGTGTGTCCCTGGATGGAGGACGGCAGAGGAGGAAGAAATGAAGACAAGAGTCAGAAAGCTGGGGTCAGGTGGAGCCCTCTCCTGATGGGTGAAAGGACCACCAACAACCGCAGCACATCTATTTATACAATCAGCATGAGGGGAGGTTTACAGAGAATCCCCGGGGAAGGCAAGATCTGGAACAGGAGAACATCCCGTCTTCAGCAAAACATCGTGCCTTGGTGGTTACAGGAGGGGAGGAGTCTGCATTATCTCAGGGGAGGCCAAGTCACTTTGTGCATCAGCTCCAGGAGATGTGTACACTTCTCAGGGCCCTGCCAAACTCGTGAGAAGCTGTGACCTTGTCCTAGATACCTGAGGTACAGATAGCTTCACTCCAACAGGAAAGGAAGGAAGGGACATGGAAAAAGAAGACAAAAGAAGGGAAAAAATGGAACCAAAGCTCCTGTTAATAAGGAAGGGAGGAGCAGTTGAAGCAAGGGAAAGGAGTGGGAAGAAAAGAAGGATGATGTTATCTGTACAGTAAACCTCCCTATGATGAATGTTGTCACTATGTATAGCTAAAGTGTACCCGGAAGAAAAAGAAAAGAAAAAGCACTATACCACCTCGGAAATCCTTAAAAAAATTCAGGTAACATTTTTATGGATACAATGTCAAAGTTGAAAAAATAATGAGCCAGGTGTGTGGTGTATACCTGTAATCCCAGCACTTGGGAGGCTGAGGTAGGAGGATTGCTGTGAGTTCAAGGCCAGCCTGGGTTACAAAATGAGTTCAAAGGCAGCCTGAGCTACATAAGTGAAACTCTATTTCAATGTGGTAATGATAATAATCATCATCATCATGTAAAAAATGATTGCACGGTAATCCCAGGGGCCCACAATTTTCAGTCTTGTTCCTGAAGACCCTGTATTGTAGCTAACAGATGTGCTGTTGCCAGAGACTGAACCTGCATACTCATTTTAAAGCATCAAGACAAGCATATCACCGTTGCTTTGTTGGATAGTTTGAAGTCAGGTATTGTGATTCTTTCTCCTTTGCTCTGTGGCAAGATTGCTTTTGCTGTTGTGAGTCTCTTCCAATGCCATATAAATTTTAGGATTGCTCTCTCTAGCTCTGAGAATGTTCCGACTGCAAACTCTACTCTAAAGTAACAATTATAAAAAGGGCAAAATACTGGCATAAAAATCAGACATGTGGATCAGTGGAACAGAATAGAAGATACAGAAGCATTCTCAGACACATTTGCTTATTTGGTCTTTGACAAAGAGGCCAAACGTATGTTGGAGAAATGATAGCCTATTCCACAAACGGTGTTGGGAAAACTAGTTGTTTGCAGATTGAAGCTGAACCTATATTTCTCACCATACTGTAAGCTAAAATCAAAATGAATCAAAGATCTAAACATTAAAACAGAAACAATGAGATTATTGGAAGATAAAGTAGGTAAAACACTTGAAGTCATAGGTGTAGGAAAGTAAATAACTCCAATTGCATGAGAAATGGCAGCAAGCATTAAAAAAATAGGATTACAACAAATTAAAAATCTTCTATACAGCAAAGGACTCATTTAGTATAGTGAAGGGGCAATATACAGAATGGAAAATTTTTTCCAACTATTCCTCAGAGGACTCATATTTAAGATATATATAGAACTAAAGAAATCGCATAAAATAAAAGATTCAGTCAAGAAATGGGAAAGCGAAATGAATAACCACTTCTCAAAAGAAGTGCCAATGGCTGACAAATTTATGAAAAAAGGCTCAACATCACTGGTCATTAGAAAAATGCAAATTAAAACAATGCTAAGGTCTTATATGAGAAGGAACAGTCACTGTGTGAAAAGATAACAAACGCTGCATGGTTGTGGTGCAAAAGAAACACTCCTACATTGGTGGGAATATAAACTAGTGCAAACAGTATGGTGATTTCTAAAATTAGAAATTCCATATGATGCAGTTATTCCCCTTCTAAGCATCTTCCTCAAAGAGCTAAAGACATCATATAACAATGGTACATGTGTAGAAATGTTTACAGCAGCACAATTCATAATAACTAAATCCTGGATGCAGGTATGTGGCCATCAGGAGATAAATGGATGAAGAAAATGTTATGTCTACACATAATGCAATGCTGGTTGGCTACAGAGAAGGAAAAATGTGAGGCATTTGTAGGAAAGCAGACGCATCTGGAAAATATAATGTTGAGGGAGATATATCAGTCACACAAACTTCAATACAGTTTGTTAGCCAGAGTACAAACGAAGGGTGAAACAAAAGCTGGATAGAAGGGGTAGATATCTGGCAAATGGGAAGGAGTCCAGAGACCCAGTGGAAAGAGGAAGGAGGAGAAATAAGAATTAATACATGCTGTACATAGTAACCTAATAACCACAGTGAATGTAAACACTGCATCATAAGCGTGAGCTAACAATAATAACAAAAACAGGGAAATGAGGTTTAGAGGTGGAGCAATGAAAGGTGGGTGAAGCGGAAGGGAATTAAAGGAAGAAAACAAGTTGACTTACATACATGGATCTACTCCCTAAGATGAATGTGAACTTCATGTAGTACAAACATGTGCTAACAAAATGAATTAAATTAAATTGCATTAAATAAAATAAAAAACTCAAAGAAAAAAAGACTAGCATAATCAAAAACCATAGCTGTTGTCTAAGATCAAATGTCCCACTTAGTTCAATGAAACAGAATCGGAAACCATTGCTGATGCCATGAGGGAGACGGGCAGTAAAGATACATAGGAAACATCCCACTTGTTGCTGAGCTGGACATTATGCCTTCAGAAAGTGATAGCCTGATCTGAGAGAAGAAGACATCTCCAGGATGAGGCACACTCTCCACACATCTCTAAGACGATGGAACATTGCTTCTGTGATGCCAGGTCAGTCTGTGCCTCTCTTCTGTCATCTACTTTAATGTAAAAGGAATTGGCTTCTCTTTATTCTCATAATGCAGTTTTTCCATATTCTGTTTACGACTGTGGATCAAATAGTCATCCTTCAAATATAGCTCTAAAATCTGAGTCCAATACCCCTAGGACAATGTTACATGATGAATTAGTTGTTCTTGACCACCAAGTAACATGAACAAGGCAACCAAGCCTATTTCTAGTATAAACCAATGTGAAACAGACTCACTACCACAGGCTCCAACAAAGGACTGAACTTCTAGGTGACTTTCTAAGTCTATATATGATTAATTACCTAACTGCTAAATAGAAAAACCAGTTTATAATACATCATTCAATTAAACTTCACGTGAGATGCTCTACTTAGCATTATTTTCCTGTCTTACATCTCATTCTTTTCAATCGAGGAGCTTCTACCGGCTGGAAAAATGTGTATAAACAACTTGGAGTTTGCACTGATCCTTTGGTTCGACCCCTAATTATTTTCCAAAGGAAAGATAAGGTCACAGTATTTTTTACAAATACCAAACTATCGTTACACTCTGCTCTTCATTTCTCTCCAAGGAGCACTGCTTTATCTTTTCTTTCTCAAACACGCTGGAGGAGACAAAATATCATCGGAGAAGTTTGTTTATATTTGAGTTTGACAAGATGTCTCTGACTTCCACCTAAGAAATTATATTTTTTGTAAACAGTTGCTTCTAAGTATTTGAATTTTACAAAATGGTTTTCTTCTTTAGCTAAGTGTGTGTGTGTGTGTGTGTGTGTCTGTGTGTGTGTGTTTGTGGTAAAGCATAAGATCAAAATCAATCATTGCAGTTTACAAGGGCCAACGTTTTGCAGAAGAATTCAGATCACTTCTGTCGGGAGAATGCTGTCACCCAGGAAGCATGACATCACCATGAATAGCACTGGTAGTGTGAATGTGGGGAAACTCCATCTGGGAGAGGTGGAGTTTCAAAATCACCATGATCTGTGGAAAGCAGGAGCAACCCGAGATTCCTATTGCTCATGTGACCCATAAAAAGCAGGTAAGAGTGACTCTTGAGCTTCTCACCTTGCATAATAAGCTCCAAAATGTTCAAATCAATGCAAACCTGCTCCCTTTGACGCTCCCTCCCTAGGAGATCCCCCCTAGAAGCTGCCATGAAGTACTGCTAAGAATGCTCTGAAGTACGCGCTCAGCCAAGGGGTCAGAGTTTGGGACCAAGCTGATGTCCGCTCTTTTCCTATTTACTTTTCTCTTCCCCTCTTTTGGAAATGAAACAATTTGCAGTGAGGATAGAATTAGAAGAAGGAAGTTTTTCCAGGTATCTGCTCTTAGCATTATAGCATAAAGAATTACCAAATGTTTGCAACAATACAATGAAGTTTAATAAATAAATTTGCACAATTAACACGTTCCTGATTCAAACTGTGTACATATCAAAATGACTCCATGGAAGTTATAACATTTGCTCAATTCTCTCCCAAGAATGAAAGCTTATAGATATGATATATATAAGATAAAGATATAAAGTTTATGTATATTACATGTTACAAATATATAAGCTATATACGATATATTAAAATTATGTTAAGTATATATTTGTTTGAAAGCAAAATTAAAAAGTTTAATCAAAACTATCAGTGCATGATTATATATCTTAATAACTTTATTGAAAAACTGAATTATCTCTTTCCATAGAAGTAACCACTATTAGTTATAAAAACTAGATTTTTAAAATGTGGATGTATTAGTAGTAAAGGAAGGGTAAGATTTTAGAGGAAATGTGGTTAGAAGCAGAAAGGTAGGTTAACATTGCGGAGGCTCCCATCTCACTGAGCCTGTTCAAATTGCCTATAACCTCCCTGCGCCTCAGCCTTCTTCCTTCTAAGTGGGATCTTAACAGCATCTACCCATTGGGTTGTTGTGAAGATTATGTACGTTACAATGTATAGCAAGTTCAGAAAATACGTGGTAGATGTAGAGATGCTTAGAACAGCTGTGGGTATTTGCAAATAGAGCAATAAAGCATAAACATTTTGAAACTTCCAAAAATTTGGCAACAACATATCTATTAACTTTAGACATTTTTACATCTGCAAGCCCACAGGCTCTTTTCTTTCTATGGAAAAGTGCTAACCAAATATAGCACCACAGTACATGGCTAGTACCCATATAAAATATTTGAGACAGATATTTGGGAAAATCCAAAAAAGAGGAGGCTTGAATTACTCTGTGGTATTTCCCATCATTTAAACCTAAGCCTATATAAATTATTAAATTGGGTACACTATCAACATCAATGTTCTAGAAAATTTAGAAAATATAAATAATAATTTTTCTGAATCTGACATGAAGAAGCACTTTTGTTCAAGTTATGACAATAACAAATGGAAGAAAATGTTTATTGATTAATTTATACAACAAATAAAAACCTGAATGTAGTTAATGTAAAATCATGAAAGTACTCCACTCAGCAATATAACAAAGTCTCTAAATCCCAGTTTAATTTTTTTTGTCATGTAGAATATCCAGCTTCAATAAAAAGAGGAAATTGTCTAGTCTCTGCTTTCGTGTACAAATTTTATGTTCTCTTCTGCACTTTAAATGTTATCAATTAAATCACTACTCAGCTAACTCACTATTCCCAAACCAAATGTATATTTGCCTTAAATTCAGCAGAGATTAAGGTTTAAAATAAAGAACCATATATGTAATGATTTAATATAAAGAGTAGTTGACTGTGTATTAGTAACAAATCTGGTGAGGGAATATCCTCCCATGAAAGAAATTTTCCATGAACAGGAAATACCATTTTCTAAGTAAGATAAACCCCTCTGCTGTGTCTAGTAAGGAAAATCTTAATCATAAATGGTTAGGCTTGTATAGCTAAGTATTATTCATGAAAATCACTTTAAATTCTTCAGGAGTCAGGATGAAAAAATATTTAAAATACTAAATATTTAAAATAAAAAATATTTAAGTAGATTTGTTTTTACATGAGAACAAAACATACATTTATTTCTACTCCTTAAAAGTAGTTGTCGTGTTTGTTCTATGATGGATGAAAACCTGCTCTACTTCCCCACACACTAACCTCATAAACACTGTGTTGTCCAGTGAGAGGAACAGCTTTTCCCTCTCTCGGCTTCCCGCCCACACTCTGACCGAGCAGCCTGCCTCCCACACTCCTCCTGGTTCACGGTCTCGCAGCTCCTCTCCTGGCCAAATATCACCTTTGCGAGTGTCTTGGAAAACACTACGAACACAAAGAGAAATACTAGCGTAATTACATTCACCAAATTTCTTTCTTTTACATTTTACATCTTCACAACTCAGTTCTAAGTTTGGCTGTGCTTTGACCACATTCCTGAGTGTGGTTAATTAGGTTTTCTGTAATCATCTCTGTAGTAATCTTCTCTCCTTAGTTTACAGTCCTGCTGTTTGTATTTGCTTTCTACTATTCCTTCTTTTAGAAGAACGTTTTTATTGAATCTTTTTTATTAAATAATTAGTTGCTTTAGGGCAAACCAAGCCTTACTGTCCTCACTGTACTGTTACCTCACGTGTTGTCCCTGCCTCCTTGTCCGCTCTGCCCAACATCAACAGAGGGATTTTATCCCCGAGGCAGAATATTTTTGTCAAGACCATCCTCTCATGCTCACTAGCCGGGTCCCTCCCCTGGGCTCTCTGCTTTAGAGAGACTGAAGTTAGCCCTCTTCTGGGGTGAAGGAATCCATAGGGAGAGGAAGACATGCCAACTCTGATCCTGTACTCCCTTCCAGAACTTTCTCAAGCCCATTCAGATCACAGAGCTTCCAGAATTCCCTGTTCAACCTCACTTCTAGCACCAGAAAGCATGCTCCTGAGGGTAGACATACTCTGTTTTGGAAAGAGCCCAGTGGCTGATGTGCAGAGGTGAAACTACTGGTTTGATACGTCAAGGGGCAGGCACAGGAAGTCGGAGGAGAGAGGAATGGGGTTTAGGCTGCCAGGTCTCCCACGGAGGCAAATCTCACTGCAGCATTCCAAAGATCACAAGATTCTAACCTAGCCTTCAGGTTGTTTTGAAGAAATATCAAAATAGGAGGCTAGAAATAATTTTACTTAACAACTTATTAGTTTGATTTAGATCTTTTAAATATTTAAACATCTGTCATATGGTCCTCCTGAATCCTGTAATGTGTTCTGTGTTCCCATATTTGCTCTCATTACATAGAATCATTTCTTCTTACTTTTATTTTCTTCACTGTGCACAATTTTACTGTATTTTGTGTTTATTTTTCTGTATTTATATTGACTTTATTAGCATGTGCTTGCAAACCATTTACATTCACCTTGGCAAGTAGGTGCATGCACTTATGTATCTTGATTCTTGCTATTCCCTTTCTCCTTCCCACACACCTGCCTGCCTCCACCTCTAGATTCCTTTTCCCCATTTATATTATTATTGTTATTTTGGGGAATAATTTCTTAAAATTTTTCCCATTCTCTACACCCTTCCCACCGTAGCATAATAATCTCAGATGCCATTATTTTTCCCCTTCCCTCCTATTGTCTGTTCTCATTCTGTGTCCTTCGTTCCGGAAGCAATGTGTGATAGGTCTGCATTACCTGGCCCGGTGTGTAACACTGGCTCAGCTAGTTCTCGTGATTTTAGAAACTCAGACAAAACCTAATATTTTCTATCAGTTTTTTCCAAGCTTCTGATGATACCACACTTGCATCTACCCCTTTGTTCCTTGAACAGATTATACCAAATTGTTGACAGAATGGGAAGCTGAATAGCGGGACCTGTATTATTATATTTCCTAACCTAAAAACTACCAGTACTTGTGATATAGATAACAATCGTTGCAGTGTAACTGAAGACATACCAAGGTCAAATGCTCTGTGAGCTGTATAGACAATTTGCTTTTGCTTTACCAAATATTTGTACTTCTCTTTCTTCTTTCACAATTTAATTTCTCAACTCCTATGTCAACTAGTTTGCTACAGTAATTGAGACTGGTAAGAGAGCGAACATAGTATTTTGAAACTGTACCTCATAGTACAGTCAATTAATTTTTAAAGTAAAAGCAAATTTTCTTTTTATGCTCATTTCCTTAGTGCCATTATAAAAAATCTTCCAGAAATGACCAATTTTGCCTTCAGTCTTCCCCCAGATGAACACGGATATTCACTTATCAAAATCTAAGATATAATTGGCGAAGACAGATTCAAATCCTCATAAGGCCACTTTTTGCTGTTTATTTTCAGTTCAGGGTCATATCTCCAGCAGCTGTGGCTCCAGCTCAGAGTCACGGAATGCACAGGTTTTGTTGATGGCGTCGCATCCCCAGCACCGAGACAGCAGAGTAAGTACGTCTGAGCGGGCCAAGGGCGAGGTGGCAATCCAGCCACGAATGCAGCCGTAGGCAAAGCTCCTTGTCTTCCTTGGGCAATTCGTGGTCCGCTTCCGCGACCACTGCCTTCATAGCCAGGGGAGGAGCCTGCTGTTCTCCCCTCTGATTGGGACGCGTTTGTCCTGAGAATCCTCTCCTTTTGGATTATTAACCACTCATGACATCGCCAGTAGGGTTAAATGGGTCTTTTCCAGGTCTCATATCATTCAGTCAGTGAAATATCTGAGAGTCCTCCACAGCCACTAGAAGAAAGGTAAACCATTCTAAAACAAAACAAGATGAAGTCTGCCATCAGGCAGGTTAGGGGATGATGAAACGGAACTCTAATCATTCTGATAACAGTAAGAACTATTAATAGTACATGTAGGGGGTTTTTAGAGAAAACTAGCAGTATGTACAGATAAATAAGAGGGGACTTATTATTGGAAATGGTTCGTATGATTATTGAGGCTCAGAAATCCCAAAACACATCTTCTAAAGCTAGAGAATCAGGAGAGCTGGTGGTGGAATTCATTCTGAAACCAAAGGCCTGAGCACCAGGGTATAATATCCAAGATCAAATTCTTAAGAAGAGGGGAGCCTCCTTGTGTAGGAGTCAGAGTCTGAAAACATGAAACCCTGCAGGTCTGATGGCCAAGAGCAGGAGAAGATGGGCCTCCCAGCTGTAAAGGAGAGCAAATCTGCCTTTTAATCCTGAGTCTCCAGCCGATCATGTGGGGCCTGCCCACTCTAGCGAGGGCTGGTCTTCTTTACCTTGTCTTACTGCTTCAAATGCTAATTTCTTTGAGGAACACCTCAGAGATCAAGAAACAATATTTTACCAACTGTCTGGGTATCCCTTCATCCAGTCAAATGACATATAAAATTTTCCATCATATATATATATTTGTGTAGAGAGAGAGAGAGAAAGAGAGAGAAAGCCAACATACTTTCTTTGATATTTAAAAATTTAAATAAAATTCACACACCATAAAATTCACCCATCCAAGAGGAGACTTGTGTTACATTTAGTGTATTATTAAAGTTATGCAACAGTCACTACTACCTAATTCAAGAACACTTTTATCTGTGCCCATTCGTAGTTATTGCATGTTTTCTTGCATCCTTCAGGCCTTGAAAACCAGCAATTTTATGTCTCTGTGGATTTGCTTATTCTGGAAATTTCATATAAAAGAAATCATAAACATGTGGTCTTTTGTATCTGGCATTAGTTAGCATAATATTCTCAAAATTCTTTTATATAATAGCATTAATCAGTATTTCATTCTTTTCATGAGTGAATAATATTACATCATATGACTATAATATAGTTCATTTCCACCCATTAGTAGATGGAGGCTTTGGGTTGTTTGAGTATCTGCTCTTTTTGTTTATAATAAATAATACTGCTTCTAAAAATTCATGTATACATGTTTCTATAAACATGTGCTTTTAATTCTCTGCATTATAGATCTAGGAGTGAAACTTTTGGATATTGTGGTAACTCTATATATAACCATATGAGCAACTGCCAGATTGTTCTGCAAAGTGGCCACATCATTTTGCACTGTTACATCCCCATCAACATTCATGATCTCATCTTTTTTATAATGGCCACTTGAGTGGATGTGAAAGAGTATCTCGTTATTGCTTTGTTTGCATTTTTCCAGTGTTTAATGATGTTGAGAATTATTTTCATATACTTATTAGCCAGTTTCAAATCTTTGTAGAAATGCTGAGTTCGTTTGCCAATTTTAAAAATTGTGTTGATATTTTTATTAGAGTTTTAAAATTTCTAGATGTTTCAGATAAAGTCACTTATTAGACATACAATTTGTAAATATTTTCTCCCATTCTTTGAATTTTCTCTTTATTTTCTTAATAGTATCAACTGTAGCAGAACTGTTTAATTTTAATGAAGTACAATTTATCTGTATTTCCCTGTTTTCTTGTGCAGTAGGTGTCGTGTCTGTGAAACCACTGTCTAGTCTATAGTCACAAAGATTTGTACCTAATTTCTTTTAAGCGTGTACAGTTTTAGCTCTTATATTTTGGACTTGGATACATTTTTAATGAATTTTGTGTTGGTGTGAGATAAGGTTCCAGCTTCATTCTTTTCTATGTGAATATCCATCTGTACCAACAAAATTTCTCATACTGAATTGTTTTGGCTCCCTATGGAGAGTAAATTCATTACAACCATGAACTTTCAATTCCATCCAATTGTCTCCATGTCTATCGATATGCCAGCAAAATCCTAAATATTTCGTTCTTTTGCACACTATCATAAATGTAATTATTTTCTTTATTTTCAGATTGTCCCTGCTAGTGCCTATAAATACAATTTACTTTTGTATATTGATCTAGTATTCTGAAACTTTGCTGAACTTTTTTATTAAACAAGAGATTTTCCAAATAAAAAAGATACTCTGGAAGCAGGAATAGTTTTGGTACTTATCTTGCAACCTGGATGCCATTTTTCTTTGCCTGAGTAGCAACTCAAACACCATGTGAAAAATAGCGAAAATAAATATTCTTCCCTTTATCTGATCTTAAGAGAAAACATTCAGTCTTTAATAAACATGATGTTAGTTGTGGGTTACTCATAGCTGCCTCATCTCATGTTGAAGAAGCTCCTTTCAACCTTGTTTAGTAAACTTTTCATAAACATTTATGAGTTTTGGTGCATGTATTTTGCTCTCTATTATGATGACTGTGCAGTACACTGATCGAGGGACTGAACCTTAAGTTGCTGAGATAGAGCTATTGCAGCCTGATTTGTTAATATTTTGTTGAGGATTTTTATATTCATCAGAAATAACAGCCTGTAGTTTTCTTCTGTAGTCTGTTTTTGTTGTCAGGATAATACTGGCTTCATATAATAGGGCAAGGAATGTTGTTTCCTTTGCTATTTTTGGTTAGAGTTTATGAAGGATTAATGCTAATCTTGGAGAATTGATCAGTGAAGCTGTGTAGTCCTTGAATTTTTTGTGAGTTTTAAAAATTATTAATTAAATGTTTTAAATCTACTTATACTTTTTATTTATTTTTAGTCCATCTCTACAGTTCATATCTCTCTAATAATTTATCCATTTTATATAGTATCTTATGTGTTGGCATAAAATTGTTTATAATATTTCCTTAGAATCCTCTTTATTTCCTTAAAGTCCGTAGTGATGATTCCCTTTCACTTTTTATTTTCAAAGTTGGAGTTTTCTCTCTCCTTTACCCGGTCAGCCCAGCTAAAATTCTGTTCATTTTATTGACCTTTTTGCAAGAACAACTTTCTGGTTTTGTTCCTTCCTTATATTTCTCTAGTCCCTGGTCTTTTTGCCTACACTCTAATTTTTATTACTTACTTACTTTTGATAGCTATGGGTTTCCTTTCCCTTTTTACTATTTCCTTAGAAGGTAAAGTCAGGTTATTGATTTGTGATCTTATTAATGTACATGTTTATACAGAAATTTCTCTCTGAATGTTGCTTTTGTTGCACCTTACAGTTGCATATCCCATCAGTTTCTCTTATGATTTCTTTCTTTTTTTTTTTTTTTTTCCAGTACCAAGGATCGAACTCAGGACCTTGTGCTTGCCAGGCAAGCACTTATGCCACTGAGCTATACCCCCAGCCCCCTTATGATTTCTTTTGATCTTTCAGTTGTTTGAGAGTGAGTTTAATATTTGTGGCTTTTCCAGTTTTTATTAAATTACTGATTTTAAATTCATTCCATTGTGATCAGAGAAGATGCCCACTGTGATTTCAGTCTTCTCAAACTTATTGAAACTTCTTTGTAGTCTAGTGTAGTCTACCCTGGAGAAGGTTCCATGGGTATTTTAGAAGAATGTATTTTGCTGTTGTTGGGTACAATGTGTTATAGATGTCTTGTAGGTCTAATTGGATACAGTATTGATTCAAATCATTTATTTCCTTACTGATCATCTGTATGATTGTTCTATCTGTTACTAAATGTGGAGCATTAAAATTTACGTTTGATTTTTGCCATGTCTTGGTGACTTATTGGCATTTATCATTACTGGAAGTTACAGTGCTTTTTGTGTATATTCAATGACAAGTCAAATTTGAAAAAAAAATGCCATTATTTTCTTAAATATTTTTCTACTTCTGTCCCTTTCTTCTCTTTTTCTGGACCCTCTTTATGCTTATGTTGATATGCATGATCATGTCACACAGCTTTCTGTGACTTTATTTCTTTCAATCTTTTCCCTTCTTATTCCTCAGGATGGATAATCCATATTCCAGTTCACTGATTCCTTCATCTCCCTGCTGAAATCTGCTAATGAAATCCTCTACTGCATTTTTGTCTTCTACTTTTTAAGAATCTGTTTGATTCTTTTTATAATTTCTCTCTATTGATACTCTCTATTTGGCAAGAATTCATTCTCATACTTTATTTTTTTTCAGTCATTGTTTCTTTTTGTTCTTTGATCGCGTTTAAAATAGCTGATTTAAAGACCTGTGCTGTTTCCAATATCTGGGCTTCGTCATGGATGATTGTACTGATTAATTTTTCCTCCTTCATTTGGGCCATATTTTCCAACTCCTTTGCCAGGTTCATAATCTCTTTTTGTGGAAACTATGCATTTTAGTAATATAATTTGGCAGCTGTGGAAATAAGATTCTTCCCTCTACTTTGGATTCTGGTTTTTGTTATTTATTTAGTGACTTCTCTGACCAAATTCTGTAAATTCTGAACTAATTCTGTGAAGTCTAAACTAATTCTATAACGTTTGTAGCCTGCAGTGTGTGGCCACTGAAGCCTTTGCTCAGTTAGCTTGTTCCCTAGGTGATGAGAGATTTCCTCCAGAACAAGGTACCAGGACTCTCCTGATCATTACAAGGGGTTCTGATGTGCGTTGGGGCGTGCCGTCCACATTTCCAGGCGGTTGCAGCTCTGCCTTTCTTTCATTTCTTGCTTGCACCTAGTTTCAAAGCTAACCCAAGGGAAGAGCACTGGGCTATCTTCGGTGTTTTCTGTGTGTACACTCAGGCCTCAGCCTCCGCACAATCTTGCACGTGCGTGGGGCCTTCTAGATTCTTGGCAATATTTTGCAGACTTTCAAAGGGTCTGTGGAGATCTCAAGTCCCAACCTTCTTTATTATTTTGCTCAGGCTTTTGTTTGGTTCATTGTTATCTTGTTTCCAGCAGTCAAAATTACGTCTGATTATTTTCAACAAATGTTCATGAGTAAAAGGTGATTGTAATATGTGGCATTCTTGTCACACAGATATTGCAGGTGGTGCATACTGGGGAAACAACGGTCATGTAATGGTAATTCTCTGGGAATAGGGTTTGAACAACCCCCGCAGTCCCATTTTGCCTCTTTCCGTATCTGTAGAAGTTGCTGTTTTTCCCCATGATTTTTGGCTATCAATTTCGAACACCGCCTTTGACCTCAGGAGGGGAAAATAGGAGTAGGGAAAGTTTGTAGGACGCAAGCTCACTTTTCTCTTTCACTTTTAGCTGTTTCATTAGAAAAGAAATGTTCTCTGGATGGATGTTCTCTGGATGGATTTTTCTCTTCTAGCGTTCAGAAAAAGTTGATTCTTACCATATTTTGCAAATATTCTTATTGCTTTGTGGAGGAAAGAACTCCTTAGCCCACCATTTCTTTTGATTTCCTGAAAAACTTTTATTTTGGTTCAGAAGCACCCAATATCATCTTTCCCAGTGAAAATACAAGAAAACCCCCTTCTTTGCTTCCTCACAGTTAATTATAACATCTCTTTAAAAAGTTTCCTTTTACATTTTTTCTCCTCTTTGCAGTGTTCTCATTCCTTCGTTCTTTGTTTTCCCATAGACCATTACATGCAGGCTACACGGGAATACCCTGTGGTGCAGCTCTTCCTCCTGCTCTTTCCCCAATCACCACTCACCTCCAGCCCCGGGTTTGCAACCACCCCTCCCTGCCCCCGCTCTCAAGGCCGATGCCTGTGCGCCTTGCTAGAATTCATATTGCTGAGGGAGGAAGCACTTCCAGATCATGTGTCTCTACAATCCTGTTGGTCTCAGCTGCTCCCACAGTTTTTAAATTTTATTTCACTCTCCCTCTTCCTTGTTTATCTTGATTGGTTTTCAAGAACAAAGGTTTTCAAACTGGAGTCTACAGAGGTTGGGATGTGGGATAGCTGGGGACAACGGATATTGAGGAATGCCATGGAGGTGAAGTTCCACAGCCTCACGGCTCTGATCTGATCAGCCTAGCTTTTATCTGCTGGAGTCCGAAGTTGACGAACACTGTGTTGTTGGTAGGGCTCAGTTTTTCTGTGTTTTCAGAGTAAATATTCTTATCCGTTGTGTTTCTTAGCACAGTGCATTTATCCACTTTCTACTGCTAATAACAGAATAGACAAGCTGGGTAAGATATAAAGACAAGAGATCTACTTTGGTTCGTGGTTCTGTTCTAAGCTGAAGGCTCACATCAGCTGATGGCTACCTCGCTGGCAGAGTTCCAAGATGATGGGGAGCATCGCATGGCAGAAGACAGGCAGTGCGCATGCGTGCTGTGCTCCCTATCTCTCGTGAAGCTGCTGGCATTCCATCCTGGGGACCCTGCCAGGTGGAGTTGATCTAACCCCAAACACTTCCCAAAGGCCCAACTCCAAACCCCAAGGCCCATTAAATTTATACTTCTGACTACCTTAAATTCTCACATTAGCTTTGGAAGAGGCACTACTCAAACCGTTGCACACAGGAGTGGACAATTCTCCCTTGCTGTCCTAATGCCCTCCCACTTAAGCTCGCCATGGGAACGCTTCGCTCTTCCTTACTCTTGGGTTCCCATGCCTTCTTGATCAATCCTCCACGGATGTAAGAAGATGTAGCAACTTTTTAAGTACTTGTTTTGTCACTAATTCCTACCCTTCCTGTTTCAATATCTCTTAGTTCACATCTTTAAGAACAAGTATTTTGTTGGCTCCTAACATCCTATGGATTAGCTACACTCCAGACCTCCTAATGAGTTACTAATCTCTGGTCTAGCAAATTACAGGTAAAGGCTACCTAGTGAAATCCTGGCCGTGCAGGTCTGTCCCTTTACTGGGTTGTCGAAACATTCAGAGTGACAAGTAAGTCCGATAAGGATGACAAAAGGTTTCTGCAGCTGCAAGCATTCTTTAAAGTGGTCCTAAGGGCCAATACATACAGGATGCAGCGTTCCATAAATTTATTGGTGAACACCTGATAAAACTTGATTATCAGCTGATGGATATCTTACTGTATTAGGATTTTCCAGAGAAACAAAATCAGGGGAACTCTTGTTACCCTTAACGTAAACAAGTAAAAGAATTGTTTCATGCAATTGTGGAACCCAGCAAGCCCAAATCTTCAGTGTGTGTCACCTAGAGAAGCCAGGAGAGCTGAAAGTGCAGATGGAATCAGAAGTGACTTCGTTGGAGGAATCCCTCTTAATAAGGGAGTCAGTCTTTTTGCTCTATTTAAGTGTTCGACCGGATGAGGGCTACCCACATTTTCAGGGCAGTTTGCTTTCTGAGAATTGACCATATCATTGACTATCCCACGCACTATTTAGGATCACATCAGGTACAGCTCGGATATCATTGAGTAACAGGGATTCTGCCATCCTTGTGACTCATTTCAAATCACTTTTTGTTTAGCTTACACGATTTTTGCTTCTCTAGGACCAACCATTAATACTGCTATATCAACTTCATTAGATTAACCGAGCAGGTCTAGGAAGCATGCTCCTGGGGGTGTATGAGGGGTCATGGAAGCGTGGCTTTGAGTACTGTGCATCTTCCTTCACTACTTCCTCTGCAGCTCAGTTACCCTGCTCTCCACCCAGAGGTCTCCAGTGCACCTTTTACTCCAGGTTCACAGCTTCACACACTGCCCTCTCGGGGGCACACTGCCTGGCCTCCCAGGCCTTCTGAAATCTGGTGGAAGCCTCTTTAACCTCAGAACTCTTGCATTCTCCATGTACCTAAAGCCAGGGTCACATGGATGATGTGAAGGTCTGCTGTCACCTGGAGCAGAAGCCAAACTTTCCTCTCTCTTTTTGGCCACAGGGTCGAGTGCCTGGATTGCTGGGCACTCTAAATCCAATTCTGAGGAATAAATTCTCTATACCACCTCCATTCTGGAACATAGTGCTCTGTGGCTTCCTTCTCAAGGCAAGGTCTTTCACCTTTGCAGCCTCAAAACTGCAAAGGGTGGAGACTTGCTGCTTGTAGTGCCCTCAGGCCATCTTTCCATTCTCTTGTTCCTTCTCAGCAACAGAGATTTCCTCAGCCTTATCTTTGTAATCCACAGCTTTACTGGAGCTTCTGTTCTAGACAACCTCACAACATTTTAAATCATCCTACTGGGTTTCTTGTTCTTGATTTTCAACATAAATCTGGCTAAAAGCCCCCAACAATAGCCATGACATTTGAATGCCTTGAAATTTCTTTTGCCAGATTAATCAGTTCACTGCTGCCATTAATCTCAGTCTTAGGCAAAGTCTCTGGACATGAGCAAAATGCAAAAGAAACTTTCTGCCAAGCCATAACACATATCTTCTGGAGTCCAACAATCAATACAGTCCTTTCTAGCGGAAACCTTCTGAACTCTGTCTTTACCAGCAGGATTTCTATCAGCTTTCTCATCTTCTGAGCTCTGACTAGAATCTCCCAAACAGAACAGCCGAAGGCATTTGAGCTCTACTCTTTCAGGTGACATCTCTGAACCTTTCCAAACACTTCCCACACTCCATTTCCAAGGGCTCTTGAACCACATGGTCAGGTACAGTAACAGCAACAATCCTACTCCTGGTACCAAATTCTGTCTTGGTTACTTTTCTCTCATTGCTGAGACAAAATATCCAACACCCAAAATTAAGGAAGGAAAGGTTTATTTAGCTTACAGTTTGTGGAGATTTCCGGCCATAATTGGCTGGCTCTGAGGCAGAGTGGCAGAGTGGCACATGGCAGAGGGCAACTGTTCATGGTGGTGGAAGATAGCAAAGCAACGTGAGCAACCAAGGGGAGTGGCAGCGCTGTCAAGCCTCTTTCCTCTTTCCTTCCCTTATACTGTCAGCAGGCTACCTCCACCCAAGGGGCAGCACTCACATAATCTCCATGCCCTCTACTTACTGCAGCTCAGGATGAATACAAAGTGAGGACCCTGGCCCCCTGCTCAGTCATTCATTTAAGCTTCTAAACTTCCCACATTGACACAATGAACAACATCCTAGAGCAGGAAGGCCATGTCCTTTTCACCTCAGGATGCAGAACTGCTGAGTCACTTAGCCAAACCTCTAGACCCCCAAGTTGACACAATGCATCAACCATCACGCCACCTTTGCTTTGGACAGTTGTTTTTAAAGTTAACTCCTGACCTAGTGTTTTCTAATGGGCCTCAAAACTTGCTTCTATGTGGTATTCATATATTGTACCACATGGAAGCATCTTAGGGATTAAATTTCAATCAAATTGAAACAAACACACATCAAAAATTTAGAATTGCATTCAGTCCAGTAGAGTTCTTTGTCTTTATTCCTCTGTGTTATTAAGTCTGCAATATTAACTAAGCTGTGTTTCAGAAGTTCGAGCATATTGGACTCACTCCATTGTTACCTACAGCTTCAGAGAATTAGGCGAATTGCTAAGGGGCATTACTTTTCCCTCAACCTCAATTTTGCAAGAGCTGTTGGCTATAAAGCAATTGGTATTAGTTCAGCTCAATAATGATTGTTGAAACTTTTAAACTGGATTTACATTAAGGTAAATAAAGCTAACCATCCATTCTCAAGCACTTCTCAACTAGTGTCAGAGAAAAGCCCATTATGAATATTTACCATTTCTCTGCTCATTGTAGCCATCTGTTTAGAAAGGACTGTTTTTATTAGTACTTTAAACTTATCTTAAGTCTCCTCATCCCACTCCACTCTTGCATGAAGCCTCCGGACTGAAAACATCATCATCAAGATTACGAAGCTATTCTGGCCAGTCTTCATAAGCATATGGTAAAGTGATCACTCTTTTCCTCCTGAAACTTTTTTTCTTTTGCCTTTCAGAGCATGGTAGCCTGCTGATGCTCTCTCTGTCTCCCTGTGTCTTCTTGGCTGGCTCCTTCTTCCCTCAATCACAGAACTGCAGAATGCCTTAGGGTTCAATGCTCACACCTCAGAATTCTTCCTTTACTATGCCAACTTCTCAAAAGAATTTTCCCAGTCCCATGAATTTAAATACCATCTATATGCTGCTATTTGTCACATTTATATCTGTAGCCAAACACTTCCCTAAACTCTACTTCCTTCATATGCATTGTAAACCTAACCAGAAGTGTGGAACTCTTCCCAAAACACACTGCTTCCCTAGTCTTCCCTGTTTTCATAAAAATTACCTTTATTCTACCAGACGCAAATTTCCAAACATCTTTTTCCTACTGGGGCCTTGAACTGCCCTTTCCAACATCTAGCTCATGAACAGATCTTACCAGCTCTTCCTTTGATATCCGCCCCATGCTGATGTTTTGCCGCCCTTGCCTCTATCTCAGGGTCTCTGCTTTTGGCCCACTTGTTAAGTGTTACATCTAGATGTCCTCCCTAGGCCTCACGCACTCCTAAGTGGAGCATAGGTGTGTGGTACACATCAGTGGGTTAGTCCACTCGAGTCTGTAGCCGGGTGTCATGTTGGGAGGAGAAGCCTGGTGGGAAGAGACAGGTCACTGCAGACGTGGCCTAGAAGGGTGTATATATATACTCTCCACCCTTGATCTTGTGCTACTTCTTACTTGCCATGCAATGAATTGTTTCTCCTTTGCTGTGCAAACCCACCTAGGAATTAGCTGACTATGGATCAAAATCTAATCTGTGAGCCAAAATAAACCCCTCCTCCTCTAACTTGTTGGTATCAGGTAATTTTTTTCCCAGAAAAAGGAAAGTAAGCAAGACACCGGTCTTTGCCCAACTGTTGCTCTGGTCCTCACCAGCCCCTCTCCCTGTACCTTTACCTCAATTCAGTTCTTCCTACAGCCACAATAAGGGCTTTGTTTTAAATATAAATCTGCTACGTCATTTCTACGCAGCAAACTTGCTAATGGCTTCCCACCATGCTGCCAAGAGAACATCGGGTCCCCCGCATGAGGGTGACCGCGCTTCATCATCTCATTTTGCTTCTTTTCTTTCTTTCTTTCTTCTTTCTTTCGGCACTAAGGATCAAATGCAGGCCCTGCGCACTCTACCACTGGGCTGCAATCCCGGGCTGATTTTTATCCTTCGGATTTCATTTGAAAGTTAGTTGCACTTGCTCTATTTAGCTTCGTCGGCATTTCTCCTTTCACTACCAGACCCTCCCCTTCGTGCTGCTCCCTTAGCAGGGGCTGGTCCTCCTGAGACCACCTTCATGCACCTTGCTTCCTTACCACGGTCAATAAATACTCTTTGTTCAAATGTCACCCCCTCAGAGAAATATCTCCCGGCCATGTTTCCTTCCACCTAAGCCATCTTCCATCCTCCTACTCTGCTTTGTTGTTCTTTGGAGCATTTAGCACTGTGGCCTTGACATTACACATTTATTTCTCATTGTTCATATGTAACCCTAGAATGTAAACCCTGTAAGGTTGATGAATTTGTCTAACTTACACTTGTGTCTTGGGATGCAGAAAAAATGCCTAACACACAGTAGGCTGATAGTCATATTTTTTGAATAAATTTGCTTGCTTACATCTAATTTTATGTTTTTGTTATCATTATAAGAAGAATTAACTGCTACAAATTTAAATATCAATGGGGGATAAAATAATTCTAGTCCTTTAAAAGCTGAAGTGTAGGTTTGAATAAAAACTTGTTGATTTTCTATTAAAGGTCCATTACATCTTTACATTTTACTTTTATTTTTGCTTCTCAATTTATGATGCAGCAGGAACCCTTTATTTTGTTTTATCTGTAGCCTGGGGGATTTGGCCAGGGCTTGTTAGCTTGGAAAAGAGAAAGATGGTTGGAAAAGGTTAAGTGAACTGACCTGTACCACATGAAACCATAGAGGAAATGGGTGGTCATTTGAGACATCTTTGGCTATCAGTGGAGGATGTAATGTTCTTAACTACCCCTGGTCTACTTGGTAATCCCTGCTATTTATGCAAGCTGCATGCTTTCTCTCAAACACTCCATAAGACAGTGAAAAGACCCATTGAACAGCCTGCAAATTCTAATTCAGACTTGTAGATTTTCTTTCTCAAAATGGCCTCACGGATCATACTGTGTATCCTGTAAAGCTCAGAAATCCTAAATATTCTGCATTTCTGTTCAACACGTTTGGAACAAGAGAAAGGTAAACCTACAGTTACAGAAGTAATACAACAAAGCAGCCTTTCACACACACTTGTTGAAGTATAACAAACAAAAGTGACAATCCAGTGCAAACCCAAACCATTGGAACAAAGTGCATGCTAATTATGCATTCAAAGAATTTATTCGCAAACACAGTAAAGTGCCTACATCTGCATTTCATTAGCTCATAGTCCCATACTCTAGGCTGCCCTTTCTATGTTTTTCCTACACAGGTTTTTTACTGTCATAATTCTAACACACAAACTATCTCTCTGCCCCTGTACTTACAGTATCAGAGATAGTCAGCATAACCCCAACAGGAAATGAAGTACAGTTCCTATTTTATCCCAACAAGTAAGAAGATATGTTTATAATTTCTCAGTAGAAAATCAGCTCTCTTTTGTTGCTTAGTTTGACAAGATGATGGTATGTCTCTTCCCTCTCTATTAACTGAAAATCAAAATAATGATAACTCAGTGTTAAATAAACAGGAACACACTTCTCCTGTCCACCAAAATAGATGCTAAGCTTGCTTCTGCTGTCAGCTGCATGAAGTTCGAATTCATTACTGAAAGTATTTGTAATTTTCTTTCCTCATTGTCAAAATCAAAGAGGAAAAAATGTCAGGTTATAAATTTTATCACAGCAGAATCATATTCTTACAGTTTTCCCTATTGCCCTCATCTTACTCCTTTCCTCACTTTTACCTGAAAGGTTATACAGAAAATAAGTGCTGTGCTGCTTCCTCTACTTACCTGAAAATGTGAGCATAAATCGATGTGTGCAAAAATAATTGCTTAAATGTATTTTCCAGAGCCAGAATTTTCCTGTTTAATTTGAAGAGATAGCCTCAGATAAATTGTCCTCAGAGATACATTTTGCTGCTTTCCAAGTTGAAAAGTATATTCTACATGACTAATCATCGGCCATTTTTCCCTTAGCAACATAAAATGTACTTTACAATACAAGGAGCCTGGTTTACTGATAACATCTCCCTCAACGAAGGGTATTGCTAAGTGTGTCCATATGCGCTGTGCATAAACTGCTTCTTCTAGGAGCACTGTATCAAAACAATGTGCAACTAGATCTTCCTGAAAAAGTTATAGGATGAAGGGAGAAACAGGGAAGTGATGCCCCAGGCTGATTTGGGCTCCTATCAGGGTACTGCGGATTCTTTAGCTGGAAATTCTCTTCATCCTGCAGAGGTGACATATGGTTTGTAGAATGGGACTGAAATTAACAAGGGGGTATAAGGAACCTTTAGGTGCTTGCCTTACACAGTGCACACCTATTCAGTGGACACAGAGAGAAGAGGCTGACAAACCCTGTTTGTAGGTCCCACAGGAACAGACCAAGGGTGAAGGAAGAGATACGATGCCAGTGATGTATTTGGCTGTCAGCCTCTGTCTGTCTGTCTGTCTGTCTATCTATCTCTATCTTTTATCAAAAATAATATATTGCCATCATAGATGATTTTGGAGACTATATTATCTAGAAAAAATTTTTCTTCACCTAGGGTTTGCATTTCTTAAATGTAAAACTACTTAAGTAATCAGATAATCATTATGTGGCTCAAAGTATAGCTAAACATTTTTTAGCTGTCAAATTGAAAATATTTTTGAAAAAGAAAGGTCCAGTTGTTTTCTATGTTTAAATTGGTCTCCCGTTTCTAGTGTGTTCTTGTGGGGTTTTTTTTTTTGGTTTGTCTTTTTGAGACAAAATTTCACTATGCAGTTTAGGCTGGCCTTGAAGTCACTTTGTAGCCCAGGATGAGCTTAAACTCACAGCAACCCTCCTGCCTCAGCCTCCAAAGTGCTGCTGGGATTACAGGTGTGCACCACCATGCCCAGGCTTTAGTGTGTTCATGCATAATATCCTTGCTGTACACTCGAACTTTGCATCCTGCCAGTGACTCGGAGAATCATGATATCACATCTTTGCATTACAGTCCATAAATCTGGGGCTCAAAGGGAGCCTGTCAGCTACAAACTACAACTCTATTTTGTATCACATTCAGCTGCATCTTTTTCTTAAATAATGCCAGATCGTAACAGCCTCATAACTTGTATTGAAACACTAACACCGGTTTCAAAGTTTATCTACTGAAATACATCTGTTACGCATGCAGGTCTCCTCTGTATGTCTTACTACAGGGAGAAGGAACAGAAAACTAACCAATCCTGTTCAGCTTTGTTAGATCATTCGGTCTGATGAAAGAGTCTCAGTGGAATGTACACTGACACATAAAGCAGACAGACAAAAGGAGCACTGTGAAGTTACCCAAATTCATTGATTAGCATCTCCTTGAGATCGTACATGAAAAGGTGCAGCAGTCTTGACTTTGCTTTCCTGGGGTGATACTACCCAGGCCATAACATATCGCCGCAAAACTACTGTGGTTGGAAACAAACTAATTTGGATTTTATATAAGCTTTTCCTGTTAGCACATTTTCATCAGGAAAAAGAATCACCAAGTTGATAAGGTAGTAAACACAAATGTAAACGTAAAACTCAGAGTGCTAAAGGAGCCAAGTTAAGTTTAAGAGTGCACATTAATTTAGAAAGATACCAGTCCCCAGAGAACTAAAATTTTATTGCTTACAATCTAGAAATGCAATTATTAGCGCATAACTGCATCCCCACTAAGATTCTGGAGATTTTTTTCTGAAGGTATTACTAAAATAAAATTTTGACAGAGAAATAGGGTTTAAACTATCCTTTCATTTAAAGAATATGGTCAGCTCATTCCTACACAGTTGCTTTTTTGCAATGGATGTAATGTGGCTCTTTTACTTTTGAAGTTTGTTTGTTTGTTTGTTTGTTTGTTTGTTGAGACAGGGTCTCGCTGTGTAGTTCAGACTGGCCTACAACTCAACAGAGATTCTCCCATCTTGGCCTCCTGAGTGCTAGGATTATAGGCATACACCACCATACCCGCTTGACAGTTTATTTTTAAAAAAGAAATCATATAGAAACATTTCACAATCTGTCTACTGCCATGATTGTAAAATATAAGGTGGTAGATACTATATATTTAAGTAAATATTTTAACATGACCAGTTCTTGAGGTTGGTGGAGGAAGGTTGTTCTCATTTGTAGTGTTTACCAATATCCTTGGAGTAAATATATTCATCATAGTGAATTTTAAACTACCAACCTGACACTGTATATTGTGGAATTGCAAAGAGATACACAGTAGCCACCATTTTAGAGTAACTACCATATTGATAAAAATGAAAGTAAAGAGCCTCCCCATCTTAGAAAAATACCAAACAGCTGTTAGAAAACATTGTTTAAAGTATTCATATCTTTTTATATAATGTCATGATGTAACATAATAATAACATACTATGTAAATTTTCTAATGATTTAGTTTAAATTCAAAAGAATTTGAAAATTTAACAATCAATTCTTGTGAATCAGTATGACCCAGATACAGTGTATCACAGAGAGTCTGTGTCAACTAACTGGCATTTTTCCTCAGGGCAAAAAAAAAGATTTCAATATTAAAAAATGAAATATTAAAGGGTCCTTGGTAAGATCTTGTACAGCTGCGTCTACCTTAGTGTTTCCGAGACAAACGATTTCACTGAGTACCTCCTTCACAGTTATTAATATATCTTCTAACACACATTCTGTGAGACTCAAGGAGGAAATAAATGGCTCTTGTAAATCCATAAATTACTACTGATCCCTAATATCTTATGAGCACAGTTCCTCCTTTGTGAGTCGTACTGTCAAATTAAAATTATGTCTAGGTGCTTTTCCTCTCGCCTGCTGCATGTGTACACACCCACAGCGCAGCCTCAAGTGTCCAGAGCAGGACCGCCCCACCGCCAACAGCAGCCGCGGTGTAAAACCCTACAATCTGAACAGATAGAATGCTTAATGAACTACGTCTTCCCCGGCTTCACTGTTTTTCTGTTTCATTAAAAGAACTACAAAATAGACTTCTAAAAACAAAGGGGGCATTTAACTCTATATTCCCCAAGGTCGCTTATCTATCTTGGAAAGCTTCCCAGCACACAACCCAACAAAATGTATCCCAAGCCGCAATTTCATGAATTACTTCACTGAGTAGCTGTGACCGTTCACCCACTCTCCTCTCCTTCCCACTCTCAGCAGCTTTGTACTACTGTAGCGAAGTCAAGCTCAGCAGGGTGTGAGCGATCGCAGCTGGGAGTCGTGGTTTTCCTGAGATAGGGCCTATTTAGGGTCTCTTTCCTGGTGCTGTCGCCACGAGTGCCCTGTTCAGTCTCCAGGCTGTCCTGGTTTCGATGGTAAATTAGATGGTTTACCCTTTCTCTGACACAGTGACTTCTTGCTCTAAATCTAGACTCTCTTGGATATCTTATAAGACTTACAAATTCAGCTCATGCCAATTGGAACACAAACTGGAACCTATACTTGTGGGATTGTGATTTGTATTCATGGTATCTACAATTTACCAGTCCAATTATTAGTTTTTAAAAGTTTTCCTTCTTTTCCGCAGGAAATGATTTGTCAACTTCTATGAATTTTCTGTAGGTTTGCGTATCATATGGCGCACCTTGCCCCCTCGCTCATCCCCACTACTCACTTAGCTTAGAATGCCCTTTCTGCACTGCTGAAAGTGTTTCCTGACTGTGGCCTTAGCTTGCTTCTTCTGTTCGCCCACATGGTCTCACTGCGGTGAGAGAACAGACTGCACGGGTCTGCGTCTCCAGCGTTTAGCAAGTATCTGGTACGCAGTAGGAGCTCACAAATATTTGTTAAAGGAACAAATAAACATGTATTAGAGTAATTACCCTAAACCAGTCTTTAATATAAAAAGACTACTTTATAATAGAGACCTATAATTTAAAAATTCATTCTTTCAGTAGCACCCCTTTGTTGCCTAAATAGCAAAGTCCTTCTTTATTTTGTTAAACTGAAATGAGTTTGGTCTAGATCAGCCTCTGTACTCGAGGGATAAAATAGGCCCAAGGTGGCCTCTGAGCAGGCGAGTTGAAACCTAACCTCTCGTACCCTCATAACTAACCACTAACCCTCAGGGTGAAGCCTGCCAAATTATGCCCAAATAAGGCAGTGCCAAACTGCGTGAATCAGGTAATTTCTGCATGTCAGTCCCTATATTTCTGGATAAAAAAAGAACGCATGACATTATGCATCCTGAGCCGTCTGGTCTGGAATGCTGGTGGGCTCTTAAGCTTTCATTTTGCTCAGATCTCAGCTCCTCCTGAGAAGAGCGCAGGCTCTAGGAGTCTGCGTCTCGGTCGTCCGGGTCTGTCTTGCTTGGCTCTCCCGACTTCTGGGACCTTAGATGTCGGCGGGCCCTGTGCTCTTCTGATTCCCTAGGCTGGTTCTGCCATCGCCCCGGCACAAATCACCTTCTGACTTCCCCACCTTACCTTCCAGGGCAGGGATAAATAAACCAATAAAAACAATTACTATTGTGGGAAGGTAAAAAAAAATCCTCTATATCATTTAACGCTAATGAGATTCCCAGTGCTCAAACGCTAGGTTTGCAGAGGGATATTTTGCTATCGCTATGTTTGCTATTCCTGTGTTCCCCAACACAGGAATTCAACTGTGCTGGGGGCTAGTATCTTTTTTTAAAAACAATGCACCTCAACTTTCAAAAAGTACTGGATTGAAAATATGATATCGGAAGGGGTGTTTTATTACTTCAAACTATCCATTTTGCAGTAGATTTTAGTCTTAAGATTAATAAAAACTACTCCACATGATGTACTTTGTGTACCTTTTTTGTGGTTCTATTACAATATTTCTCTCTTCAGTAGCTTCATAATAGATACTATTTTTAAAAGTCATCTGAAAATATAACGTAAATACAGATAAGGCTTTTACAATTAGAAGATAAGACAAAAGAAGCTCTTTGTGTCTGACTTTCTGTTCAGTCAGAACCTTGATAATAAAGAATTAGAATCAGGTAAGAATTGCTTTGGGAATAAATGGAAAACTAATAAATATGGAATTGCTGTACTTGTGTACTTAACTCATGTCTTTATAAAATTACTTAAGGAAAATTAAACCAATTATTTTAGTTCCACTTATAATTATTTAGTAGATTTAGATAGATTTTATTCCCAATATTTTTCTCCTCTGCCCTCCTTTGAAAAACAGGAATTTAAATATTCCAAGAGTAAGTATAAATCTGAACTTTGATGAGGTCAATTGTAGTTCAGGATGTAGATGATAAAATGTCTAAAATACCCTTGAGCTTATATGACACATGTGCCTCTTGTATCTTTTATTTTTTTGCAATAATACCTCAGAGCAAATAGAACTAGCTGTGTAAATGAAAAATTCAAATTGCATATGGTTAGAACAACCACTAGTACCAAAACATCCAGTCACAAATCCATTCTATTCCTTCTGTTACTAAATGAAAACAAGTTTTCCTGAACCTCATGAGTAGCTAAAGTTAGAACATCTCTGATTAAGGGCAAAAACTGATCTTTCCCCAAAATTATTATCTGGAAAAGCTAAAACCTAACTATAAAAGTAAGATTATACACAGACATATCAGTAAGTATAGATAGATGAGTGGCAAATTATGTTTCAATACTTACGCATATTAGAAAATTTAAATGAGAAATTTAGTAAATTAACAGAAATAAACACACCTATATATTCTATCTATATATATCTCAATATGTATTCAGAATGTATTAAATTCACTAAAATTGACCTGAGTGTTCTAGGGATTAATTGATAAATCCCAATTTTTATTAATTCCCGCTAAATAATCTGGCTGTAGTTTCAGATTAGAACTATAATCCAGGACGCTGTCACTCTTCTGTGCAGCGCGCAGACTGAGACTAGCCATCCAGGAGCAGGGCTGTGCAGTCACGCCTTCAGGTGGGTGACCTGCCTTGCTGCAGGGCACCCTGGCTGTTGCACTTTGTCAGAACTGGCTCTGGTGCAGCGCTGCTCCATTTCAGGCTCTCACAGATGCACTGAGCCCATCCAGGGAAAAGCCCAGTTTATTCTGCCCTCTCAGCATCCTCTGCCCACAGGTATGTGATTAGAGAAGCAGCATAATCGTGTATCCTCATTGCTCTCTGGCCTGCTCTGAAAAGATCCCCCAAGGCACTATTTCCCTAACACATGAGATTGCCACAGGCCCGCTCTGCCTTGTGACCATCCCCACCCAGGGCAGAGAGGTCACCTTGTCACTGGCTAACCCTTTGTCAAGACTCAGTCTCTCCTAGGTCCCCGTAGCATGTGGAAGCTGCTGTTCAAAAATTCTGCTCTGGGCTGCACAGATAGTTTAGCACTGTTACATCTGTGCTCCACATGGACAGAGAGGGAGGACACAGGCCTGAGAATATACATCCCTTGGGTGGGTTGCAGTCCAAGGTGGTCTCTAAGTCATCTGCTAAGTGGGTGGGGCAGTAGTCCCAAGCATGGTACGTTGTTGCCTTTCCCTCCAAGAGATGGGAGTACAAGATGCCGTATCTTGATGTTTATCATAAAGAGAATGATCTGGCTCATTGAGACCACCACACCCTTTAAAACCCTAAAATAAGCAGGCTACTTTGTGTGGCCATGGTTTATCCCCTACCCATCCACAACATATGTCTTCCTATGGCACCCATAGTATTTGCTACTTCTGGTTTGCCAGGGTCAATCCCTGCAATATCAACAATAGGGAACTAGTATGATACTCTGGAAAGTCAGAGTGTCAAGGTCCCTGAAGGATAAATTTTTAAAAGCATTGCTCATAGCCCACAGAGAACAGTCACGATGCTGCTACATGTGGTTGATCCTCTTTTCCCTTGTTATTATTCCACCAAATCTTCTAGTGCCATTAAATATTCTTTTAAGAACGATTCCTAAATGATGTATAGTGTTCCATCATATTGTCGTATAGTCATGAAACTATTCTTTAATTACTGGGCATTTAGATTTTTTAAAAATGTTTGCTATTATAAAGATGTGATAAAGTTTTCACATATAACTCCATTTTCATCTCAATTTCCTTAAAATAAATTTCTACACATGATATTACTGAACTAGAATATAAAGATGTTTAAGGTCCTGGATCTATATGACAAATTCTTCTTAAGAAATGGACTAACAAATTATGTACAACCAATTGCATTTTAGAGGACTTTGCATACTCCAGCTAGCTTGGTACTAATATCGTTTTAATTTTTGCAAATTGGAATGTTAAAAAATTCTCTTTTATGTTCTTATTTTATTGTTCTATAGGGTCAAATATTTTCATGTATTTAGTGGACATACCTATTTTCTATTTTTCCAAACCTCTACAGGAGCTAGCATACTCTTGTCCATATTATTCCAAATATTTTTAGGTTTAATTCTTTCTCCTCTTTAACTTGGCACCAACCCCCATATAACATAGGACTCTAACCTGTTACTATTGTGTTTTTGGCATAAATGTCAATTGCTCCCTTTGATTCAACAAGACATTCAAAGTAGTCATTCAAAGTACCTGCTTCATAGTCCTAACTAGGAGAATTAACCCTGCATTATGGGCCTCCTTACTTTTGTGTTTCCAGCCTAGCAAGTCTGGTATTATTAAAGGTTCCAGAGGGTTTGTGGTTTATGAGCACTGTGAACACAGAGGAAATGATACCGATGCTTTTCAGTCCGGAATCCAGAATTTAAATGTACTTACCGACCTAAAGCTGATCAATTTTAACTATTTATTTTTCTCTAAACTCAGTTTTTCTGTTTGTCTTTGTTAGGTAAAAGGTGATGACCCTGTAAAAAAACACAGCCAGCCTGAATTTGGGGCTCTGAGCAGGAACTCCTAGCGCAACTTCAAAGGAGAGACTGAGTCAAATTTACTGAGCTGGGTCATATGGATAGGGGGAAGGGGATTGGTGGGATTGGCTTCAGTGGTGTGAAATTGGGGAAACAAGAGTAGCTGAAAACATGGCCACAGCAACGGCTAATGCTCTGTCGCAAGTGCGCTATGACCCAGCAATGGGCGGGTGTGCCATTTCCCAGCAGAGAAGGCCTTGATGCCCTGCTCGGGCTGCTGGGAACAGCTATTCTAGGAACTTGGGCAGCTGAGCGCTGGGAAGCAAATGGGGTTCAAATCTACATGTCTTCAACCATAAAATTAAAATTGATGTTTTTAAAATTTTTTTTAATTTTAATTTTTTTAAATTTTAAATGTAAAAGAATGAAAACATATTAACAGACAGCCACTTACAAAATAGCACAAGAATAGTACAATCAAAACAGAATTACAGACAAGGTGACGGGGAATTAACAATGGTTGTTGTAGTACATATTGATAACTTCAAAGTGTATGCTCAGGAAAATAAATGTAGACAGGCAAGATGGATCAAACAACTAATCATTAACTGTTCCTTACAATAAAGCCACACAAGTCAGTAGTATACCACGTTAGCCATCCTGCATGTACATACATAATTCTCCCTTCCTTCCCTTTCTCCTTCCCCTCATGCCATTTGCTCTGTACTTTTAAGTAGTTTCCTTTCATACCTTCTAAGTCATATTCACACTTTCAGGTTCTTACACTAGTGATACAATATGTTGCTTTCACATGCACATCTGATTTATTTCACTTATCAGTATGGTCTCTAATTATGACCATTTACCTATAGAGGCCTCAAGTTTGTTTTTCTTTATAGTTGAGTAATATCACATTATATAAAAATGCCACAGTTTTTTAATCCAGTCCACAGTGGATGGACATTTGGGTTGTTTCCATGATTTAGCTACTACAAATTGCACTGCTATAAACATGGGCGCACATATATCGCTGTGATATGATGTTTTCCGATCTTCAGGGAAAATACCCAGAAGGGGAATAGCTGGGTTGAATGGGACCTCTAGACCAAGTTTGCTGAAGAATCTCCAAACCAATCTCCACAGTGGTTTCACCATTCTGCATTCCCACCAGCAGTGGAGAAGAGTTCCTATTTCTCTACAGCCTCGCCAGCATTTGTTATTGGTTGATTTCTTAAAGCTGGCCATTGTTACTGGGGTGAGATGAAATCTCAATGTTGTTTTAATTTGCATTTCTTGCACGACTAAAGATGTAGAACATTTTCTCATATATTTATTCACCATTTGTATTTCTTTACCTGAGAAGTGTGTATTCATCTCAGATGCCCATTTTAGGATTGGGTCTTTGAATTTGGAGAGGTTCATATTTTTTAATTCTTTGTATGTTCTAGAGAGAAGACATTTGTCCGAGGGACAGCCAGCTAGGATTTTTTCCCAATTTGTGGATTTTCTTTTTACTCTGCTGATGATTTCTTTAGATGTGCAAAAACTTTTCAGTAAGATGAAGTCCCAGTTGTTGATTCTTTGAAGTGTTTCCTTTGTGGTTTGATTTTTGTTCATGAACTCTCTGCTTACTCCTATGTTTTCAAGATTTTTACCTACCTTCTCTTCCCATAGATTTAGTGTTTCTGTTTTAATATTGAGATCTGTAATCCATTTTGACTTGAGTTTGGTGCAAGGTGCTAGACTTGGGTCGATTTTCAGTCTTCAGTAAGTGGCAAACCAATTTTTCCAGCACCATTTATTGAAGAGGCTATCTTTCTCCCAGTGAGCTTGTTTAGGCCCCCTATTACAATAGTGTTATTGATTATTTGGTTTTTCGTGTCTGTTAAGATTTAACTTATGTAGTTTAGTGCTCCAATATTTGGTGCACACATGTTTAGGATTATTATCTCTTTCTCTTATAGTTTTCCCCTAACTAGTATGTAGTGACCTTCTTTATCTGTTTTGATTATTTTCAATTTGAAGTTTACATTTCTGCAAACCTAATAGCTACCCTTGCTTTTTTCTGGGAACCTGTTGCATGGAGAATTGTTTTCCATCCTGTGACTTTCAGTCTATGGATTTCCTTTGGAGTAAAGTGTGTCTCTGCATACAGCATATTGTAGGATTTGGTGTCTTAATCCACTCTGCCAGTCACTTCTTTTGACTGGTGAATTGAGGCCATTTACATTAATGGTTATAACTGATACACGTTGGCTTATCCTTGTCATGCTGTTTACTTGCTGTTGCTTTCCTACTTTTGCTGTTTAATTTCTTGTTCTGCTGAAGGGCTCCTTTCTATTGTTGTTCTTGAGATGGTGGTCTCTTTTTTCTCTGTTTAGAATACCTTTTAGTATTTTTGTAAGGTTAGTTTGGCACTCATGAAGTTCTTCAGTTGTTCTTTGTCATGGAAATATTTTATTTCCCCATTGAATTTGAAGGATAGTTTTGTAGGATATAGCAGTCTAGGTTGGAAGCTGTTTTGTCTCAGAATCTGTAATACATTGCTCCAAGCTCTTCTGAATTTCATGGTTTCTGTTGAGAAGTCTGCTGTAATTCTGATGGGCTTTCCTTTATAAGTGATCTGTTTCTTTTCTCTAGCAGCTTTTAACATTGGGTTCTTTTGCTGGATATCTGGGATCTTGATTATTATATGTCTGGATGTGGTTTTATTTGGGTTAGGGCTAGTTGGAATTCTATATGCCTCATTTACTGCACATCAGAATCTTTTATCATGCTTGTGAAGTTTTCTGCTATTATTTCTGCAAATATTCTTTTTTGTCATTTGTGTTGCCTCCTGCTGTTTCAGTGACTCCTATTACTTGGACATTATTTCTTTTTGCCTCATCTTGCAGCTGTTGAATTGATTTTTCCTGGATCCTTGATGACTTTAAGAGATCCTTGCTTTCACGATCACTAGCTGCCATGCTATTTTCAAGATCTGAAATTCTATCTTTGGCTTCACTGAAGCGGTTTTGCAAGTTTTCAATGGAAGTTTTGATTTCCTGAAAATCTCTTTGAGTCTGTTTCATGTGTTCCAATTCATTCCTAAATTGCCCATGTAACATTTCCATCTGTTTCCTAGGTTCATCTATTTTTTTATCTGTTTCTTCTCTATACGTGCAGAGCATTTTTTTCATTATTTTGTCATTTCATGTTTTTCCTGAGTGATTATTTCTGATATGATCTCTTCTATGCCCTGATGGGGTTGTTTCTTTACTTCAGATACAATCATTTCAGAGATTTCATGTATGTGGCTTCCAAGTTCTCCTATGTCAGTATCTCCTGGACTTGTTCTGGGTGGAGTTGAGTTCTGAGACCGCATTTTGCTCCCACATTATGGCATTTGGGGTGTCACATGAAAAGTACTGAGCTACAAGCTACCCAGATAGCTCACTGAAGGACTATAGGGATCCTAGTTTACCTGGATATGAAACATATCCCAAGATGGTAGCAGGCTGTGTACCACTGGGCCCAGGATCCCCAGGCAATTGGTGGGGTACACGCCTCAGAGCACAACTGTGATGGTGGGGGAATGCTGGCTTCAGTACCAGGGTCAGCAGACCATGGACGGAAAGTGTGTGGGCCTGAGCTCTGGAGCCAATGGTGGCTAGACAGGGCCGCTGCTCTGGGATCCTCAGGTCACTGGTCAGGGGACAGCAGGCCTCATCCCCCAACCTAGAGGACCACAGAGCCTGGGGCTGCTTCCATGCTGAAGGCCTCACCTGCCAACGAAAACTGGCCACTCAGGTGCCGCTTCCCAGGCTGAGCTCCTTCCCTGTCCCAAAGGCGCAGGGTGGGGCACATGTGCAGGCCTCACCCACTGAGAGTTCCTTACAAAGGGCCACTCAGATGCTACTTCCTGGGCTGACGTCCTTCCCTGTCCCAAAGGTGCATTTATTTATTTTGAGAGACAGACATGCCAGCTTTATTTCTTTGTGTCCCTGATGTACCCTCTGCATCTGTTTAGTGCAGACGTAATTGTGACACTCTGACTAGGAAAGAAGGCAGACAAGGCAGACTCAATGACACTGTGACCTCCAGGAACCCAAGACACAGGTGACAGTAATGGTGACAGGAAGACTGAAGACGAGGTAGAGCAGTGGGGAGGCACCGGGTTGGTCTCAGGTCCCCTCTCTGTCTACAGGTCCCCTGGTGCTCTGCTGCAGCAGGTGTGCAGGGCAAGGTCCATCACTGTGGGCCTCCATGTACCTTGGAGAGTCCAAGACAAGAACGCACGGCAAGGCTAGCTGAGCAAGGAGGGTGCACCTGGGTCGGCTCTCAGAAGCCAAAAGTGGAGGGAACCAGATCCACATTAGGAAGAGAGCGATGAAAACTGCAGAGGCGACTCTGTTGCACACGGGCAACCAGAAATAAGGGAAATGTGGGGCAGAGTGCCCAGCCCAAAACCCAGGCGGACACCGGGCCTCTGGCCACAAGCAGACGGACTCCGTTCGCTGAAGCTGTCTTTTGAGCACGTGCTCCGCAAAGCCAGGTATGTTCACCATTGCGCCCTCTGTTAAAAAAACTTTGCCAACCCTGGCTACAGACAAACAAGCAGGCCAGAAAGACACAAAGAGAACCTATCTCTGGAAATGAGCTAAAAGACATCACAGAAACTGCCAACACCGCGAGGACTGGGCGTGGGAAGCAGAGTATCCCACACCTGAGATGACAAAGGTCGAGAGGGTAAAGAATCACTTCAGCCCAAAGGACACAGAGAAGCTGTGGAGAAGGAAAGATGGTGTGTGTGTGTGTGTGTGTGTGTGTGTGTGTGTGTCTGTTTGTGTGCACGCCTGTGTGTGCACAGGTGCACGCACACTTACAAGCCCTTATCTCCAGGATGCCCACAGGACTGGGGGAAGAGGAAAGCACCACATTAAGCCAAGGAGGCCCAACTCATGGATTAGCAGGCCCCAAAGAGGAAGTGACTTAGTTACATTTCTCTCCTTGTTGAGAAGAGTGGAGATCTCTGGCTAGGAAAGTGCATGAGGAACACTCCAGAGATGCTGGAGATATCCTGTCACTTGAACTGAAGGGTTGACTCATTCATGGTGTGTATAAACGCTTATGCATCTTAGCACTTATGTGATGTGTCTCAGTGAAGATTAAATAAAAGACAATAGCATGTTCTAATCGTGTTCTATTAAGAGAGTACTAAAGAATTTTATTGTTTTTTTCTTTTCTACTTGGAGGTTTCTGTTATAGGACAGCATCCATATGACTGTATAATCTAAAAATCACTCTGTGTGACTTTCACTTTGTGGCTATTATCTCATTCTGAATGAAACTTAAGAAAGATCAATTCTAATTGGAGCCTCCAGGAAACACAAGGGTAAAGGCCAACATAATGAATTTTTATCCCAATAAAAGTAAATATATTACATCTCATACATAAAAATACATTTATATGTGCCCATTGTGTAGATTAGTCTAGCATCAATATTTTCTAATATTGATATGCCAGAGAAATACATTTTAATGTTAATTATGCTAGATGCTAATGCTAGTAACAAGCTTTATAAGTTCACCTAATAATTAATTAAGTTACTTCAAGAGAGTAAGAAAGAAAACAGAATCTCCATATCTCTGCAGTTGTAACTATCAATTTTTGGTGATCAAAGACTTTATATTCTTTTTTAAACATTATTCTCATCTCCTAATTTCCTATCACCAATCCAAAAATAAATGGTGATAATTTTTGTTTACACATTATTTCATTTGTGAAACCAAATTGTTGAACTTTAATTCTTTCATCAGAAAAAGAATTTCAGCCCATGCCAATATAACTGGCACACCAGAAAAGTAATTCAGATAAAATATTAGGCATATTTTAAATGAATCATTTAAAAAATAATCCTTTTTTCACAACACTCCAAAGACTATAGTGTTGATTATAGTTTCCAAACTTGGATAAACTTGACATAGCAAAATATCTGATGCTTCTTACATAACTGTGTACTATTATTACATATCCTTCTTGTAATTGTGTCTAGAGGCAAATCCCATAAGCCCTTTGGGAAATGTGATTTTCTTTTCTTCCATGAAACATCTGAAAATTGTCATTTTGAAAATGCTCATCAGGGGACTTATTCCCAGGCATTTAAATATGCTAGGTATTAAGTAAGCCTGTAGGACCTTGTTCCCAGATTATCTTTCCTTCTTTGCATGCCTTGGTATGGACCTTCTCCTCCAGGACCCTCATTAAATCCCAAAGTAATGCGTCAGTGTAATGGAATTCTAATCAGTATCCCCTAGGGCATTTCGGAAACCAAACAAGAATTCTTAAGTTCATTTAAAATAACATATGCTCAATGGTGGAGAATATTTACATAAAAGAAGTGTAAGGGGAAAAGTGTAAGGTAAGATCTTACCCCGGCAGACACTGAAACATGAAATTGCCATTTACTGAATACAGTACTTCACTGATCAACTGCAGCTGACCTGGAGCAACAGTGGCTGATATGGGTCCCAATAAAATAGCTCATCTGTGCTTGTCCAGGCAGCAACAGGCTCATTGAGTATTTCTCATGAAGGGGAAACAAATTGTTCCTAGTGGACTATGCAATTACTCTGTGTTTGAAGTTGCTTTTTATACCCTCATTCTGCCAGTACCACTATCATAGATTTGCTGAAGAGCTGATTCTTTGTCATGGTATCCTGGGCAAGTAATTTCTTTCAGAGATGCTTGTTCTATGTCAACAGATGCAGATGATGGTCTATTTTCACGCGATTTACTGGTTTAATATGTATCTCATCACTCTGAAGTGCTGAATGATAAGGTGACCATGTGTCTTGGCTTACGTAGGATACTCTGGTGTACACTTCCTGTTGAAGGGTAATTATTTGGTCTTAAAATGTCCTGCTTTAAATGACAAATGATTTCGTCACTTTTCCTGTTAATATTTCAGCTACAGCATTAAGTCTGAACCTATCCCTCATACATGGCCCTAGTTTTCTTACAAATCGAATTATCATGAGGCATGGCCCTCTCACGGCTGTGCTCACTGACCCTGTTGCAGGACATTTTGCTTCCTACCCACAGGTCACTCTCTGGAGGAGGCAGGAAGTGTTAGCGTAATCACATTTCATTCTTTACATTTTTGTGCATATCCCTAGCAACTACTTGTATTACCTTTGCTCTTTCTTTATCCATTTGTGTGTACAAGTGTATTTATGTGTATGTGTGAGTTATCAGCTGTTCACTGTACCATTTAGTGCACAGATTCCAGGAAAAAACCAGGATATGACACAACTAAAGAAAGAATGGATGTAATTTTAATATTCTGGTACATTATGGCTGCAGTGAGTAATGAGAATTTCAGATGATTTGTGGGAAATGGTGAGCATATTTTCAGTTGTAAGAGGTCTGATTACATTACATATTGTATTTGAATTGTGGTGTGTGTGTGTGTGTGTGTGTGTGTGTGTATGTTTGTACCATAAACAAGTAAGCTGTGGTGGAAACTTGTCTTTCAGGCTAAATAGTTTGTATGAGGGATTAGATTTAGTGAATTCCTTATATTATAAGGCCTGACATGGCTTGGACTGTAGAAGCTGTAAATGTCAGACAGTCACTTGTAGTAAAGGCATGTGCACATAACACAAGCCTTGCCAGTCACACGTGGAACTGAAAGTTAATGATGCAAAAAATCCATTTTGGTGATGGGTTACATGAGTGGCAAAAGCTATATACATAGCTCTTGATTCTGTGATATTATTTTGGACATTATTATTTTTTTTTTTTTTGCGGTACTGGGGATCAAACTGAGGACCCTGCGCTTGCTAGGCAAGCGCTTATTCCACTGAGCTATATCCCCAGCCCTGGACATTATTTTTTGCTTAGAACGTCAAACCTTCATTCTGCTGATCTTTGGTGAGTCGTGGGCTAGTCACAATATCCTTTGAATAAATTTCTTTTTAGATAATTCCAAATACAGTCAGCTTCTGTTATATGCAAATCAGAACCTGGATTAGTATATGTGAAAAGTTGATTATAAAATATGAAATGAATCAAGAACTTTGATATAACTTCATCTTTAAGAGTAGGGAGGGAGATTTGCACGATAACATAATACACCAAATTTTAACTGATTATTGACTTACCTGATTATGTTCCTATCTTATAGGAACATAAGTGATCATTCTCTTTTTCTTTCTTTCTCTACCTTATCTTCTCCTTTCTCGTCTTATTTTTAAAAACATTTTTTGGATATTCTTTTACCATAAATAGAAAAGAGTGCCTTAATGTCTGGTAAAACATGAAGCAGAGAGAAAATCCGCACATTTCAACAGCAGAAGCAGTGGGTACAGTCTGTCACTAGAACCAGTTATCTCCATTCCTTCAACGCGCAGTTAGGCGTCAGCTGCTGTACTGGCATTGGCAAGAGAGCATAGAATGGGTTGGATAAGAGCATTCATCTGATTAAAGTTAGATTCTATCAGGAGGGACATTCATCAGATAAAGCAACAAATGATATAATTTTCAGTGGTGATAAATGCTATTAACAAAAGAAAAGGATTCTACAATGGAAAATATTTGTATACAGATATCGCGGCTGGGGAGGCAATTCATGGAGCCAACATTTCAGCTGGAGGCCGAATGATAAGGAGTAGCTGTCTAGATCGAGAGAACCTGGGAAAGAAAATCTCAGCTAAAATGAGTCAGTGTGAGTCACAGAAGTAGGCACAACACCCTGGCTTCTCTTTTGCCTATTTTTAGAGGTAGGCATGAGTTTGGCACAGTCAAAGGACAGAGAGTAATGAAATGGGCACTCAGGTAGGTTGATGATGTGTCAGTACAGAAAGGGATCAGAGAACATGGAGTGCAACATATTGTGGTTTTAAAAAAACCCCGAAGCGTAAGTTGTAGCCGTTGTAGGATTTTCATTGTCAGGAAAATATGATCTGGGGCAAAATGAACCAGGACAATTTAGTTTTCCGGACTTCACCAGACTCACAACGAGGGCTTGATGAAACACAGAGTGCTGGCTCCTGCTTCTGAGGCTCTGATTCAAGATTTCAGATTTTGATTTCTACCAATTTCCCAGGCAATATGGATATGGCTGGCACAGGGACTACATTCTGAGAACCTCTGGTCTTTGCAAGGATGGTAGCCATGGAAATAAAGAGAAGTAATCAAAATTTTAATACATTTTTAGAATGAAGCTAATAGGACTGATGTGTGATTTGAAGTAGAGATAGTGAAAAGAAAAAATAGACAACTCCTAAAATTTGACTTGAGTTGGCAGAGGTATAGTGGTGCTAATTACCGAGAGAGCGAGGGCTAGGAGTGAGGTGGGAAGTTAAACCAAGAATTCAGAGTTTGCTGTTTTTGCCATTTATTCCAGTTTAGGCTTTAAGTTTCACAAATGAAGATAACACACCAAGAGGAGGTTCCATAAAACTACAACTCTGGTGAGATACCGGGGCGGAAGATATAAATCTAATTATCACGACATAGACAACACTGAATGACACCATGGAAGAAATAAAACGGAGTAGGAAATGAGCTCCAGTGAAATCTCTGTAACACTTCACCACTTTTAGAGCTAGGAGCAAAACAGGCAGAGAGACCCAGGCGTGCTCAGCAGAGCAGGAAAAAGACCAAAGGCAGAGCATCTGCGATGCAAGCACACAGGAGGATGAGCCCGGCAGGAGAAACGGAGTGGGTACCAGATACCGCTGCAAACCGGGCACGAGGAGCGCGCAGGGCCGTTCCTCGCATCTGGCAAGATGTGGGCCATTGGTCACCCTGATAAAGGTAGTGGCGGTGACCTGAATGTACTGGAAGCTTGAGTATACAGAGCTGAGGAGCGCAAGCGATAGGAGAGAGCAGAGGAAGAGCGTGTGGCCATCCATCAGAATTTGGCCTTGGACATAGAGGGAAAAGAGACAGGGCGACTTGCAGAGGAAGGCAGTCCGCCAGAGGAAGGGGCCGTGCTCGACTGCAGTGCTTTTGATATTAAGGGTTATTCACACCGCGTGACCACACAGACGGTGGGAACACTGGGGAGTGCTCATAGGAGGGTGAGTGGGAGCTGGGGGAGTTGGGTAGAGTAGGAGGCAAGTTTACTCCACTCATCGAAAAGCCCCTAACATAACTGGCCATTAATCACTCCTATCTTTGTCAGGTGAAGTGGAAAGCCGTCAGAAGAAATGATTTGGTTAAAAGCTAGAAGAGAAGAGGAAAAAGAGTGTCACTCATAAAAGGTGGTAAAGCCAGTGAAATTTGTACAAATTTAGTGATTTTTGGAATTGGCAAACTTGTTTCATTGTACAATAAAGTAATGGTTTTTAGTGACACAGAAGAAGATAAGAATCTTTTACAATGTATGCTATATAAATAATCCGATACAAGGGCTTGGTATAGTTTATTTTTTTACTTCTTTCATCCTTAGAAAGAAACTATCTTTTTAAACATGTCCTGCCATGTCTTATTTGTAAACTCTTCCATGATTCATGATTTCATTAGATAATCTTGGAACCAAATTTTAGCATCCAATCAAGGTGGTAAAAATTATGTACTTTGATTTAAAACATTTCAATACTCAATTAGGCATCCAAGATTAACCAAATGGCTTGGGATTCAGATGTTTTAATAAGTTCCATGTTTTCATACTGCAAGCCATCTGCTTATATAGCAGTCAAATTGAAAATCCAGGAATATGTGTACATCAAATATCCATGGAGATGAAACAGAAACATAGTCTTTAGAAAACTCTATACCTCTAGACACAAGACAGTAAATAAATTCACTGATTTGTTGTTAGATTTATGTCTGTTACAGGTACATCACATACTGCTTACTATGTTTTACATATAAACTATATATACTAAAGTTTTTGAATGATCCAGTCAAATTTTTCTGCTCTCCTTCCATGGGCAACCACTTAGATCAATGGGGACATTTACAGTTAAATGTAATTGTTATTGATGACATATTTCTTTCTTATCCTCTGGCATTAGATGCTTTTATGGGTGGCAGGAACTGAGGTCCAGTCCTGAGAAGCATGCACACGTCTGCATGTTTACTCAAACCTCTTGCATCTGCAGAAATGTAGCCAGAATCTTTGGAGAGACGTCTTCCCTGGAAGTTTGCTGATAGCTCTGGCTCGCTTTCCTACTGGAAATCCTAGGCTGTCTATCTCATGGCGTTTTGTCCCTTCTTCTTCGACCCCTGGCAGCAAAGGAGTGATGTAGGTACTGAGCAGACACCCACTTTTTGACAGAGAAAAGGGCTGCATTTTCCACTCTGGCTTCATATGAGATCAAGGGTAGTCCAGGGACAGAGTGATGGACATGACCATTCCAGACTCGAGAAGCCGAAATTTCATAAAACTGGAGCGACATCAATTCTTTTAAATGAAGATGTTAATTTTAGCATAAACAACCTTAGTTTTTAATTACAAAGTATTTTGTCTTACATGCATTGATTTATATTAATCTAGTATTTTTCAATATGCATCTAGTTGATGTTAACTGTTAGTTAAAGTCTGGGCTCTAGAGTGAGCACTAGAGATCTGTTCATGCAACACCTGCATAAATAACTCAAGAAAGCGCTCACTTCAGGGATTGCCCATCCATTAAGACAGGCAATGTTTTCCATGCTCCTTGGCACCAGATTCCTTATTCAGTATTTATTTCATATTTTGTTAGTCCAGTTTTGGTGCAAAGCAAACTTTTCCAATCATAAAACCTCCAGTGGCATATAACAACAAGTTCTATTTACTTTCTATTTACGTATCTGCTGGTTATTGGCAGATGCAGGCCAGCTTTGACAAGTGTGATTCTCAGCTAGTGATGTAGGGTTGACGGTCTTCCTTAGACCACGTCTTCCTTAGATCATTGGTTACTTAAGGTTCTTCTCCAGAGAGGTTAGCGGAAGCATACAATACCTTGCTGTCCTCCTCCTGCTGATCTAACAAGTCACATAGCCATGTTCACCATCAAGAGCGTGGGAAAGCTGTCTCCTTGCTTCGAGCCAGGTTGAGATGGAAGGGATGGATAACTGCTGACCCATCATCTGCTCTCTCACACGCACCCACCAGCCTTTTATAAGCTGCTAAAGTGGCAGTGCCTTCTGGTGAAGGCAAAGTAGTCTTTTCTTTACTTAACAAGCAAGTATGGTGTGCCTAATTAAATGCAACGCAGGTGAAGGCTTGAGTGTGCGTGTCTAATTCAAGCAGGTTGTGAATTCTGGCTTTTCCATTTATTGACTCCACCGTCTTGGACAAGTTTTGTCCTCTAAGCCTCAAATTTCCACAACTATAAATTGAAATAGGACAAGAGGTCCTATACCAGAGCATTCTGGTGAGGATTAAAATGACAGTCCGTGTGAGTGTTTAATTCAGAGTCTGGTAGAATGTAAAGCCCAATGGGTGAGCTAACTATTGTCATTGTCCTGGGTACCCCAGTGGGCCAGGAAAAGCAGCTCTGTTTGGGGGATGCTGGGGAGTAACCTAGAGGAAGCTGTCTCCTAGGGTCTGTCTTGCTGGGCTAGCCGAGGCCATTGGTCTGGCTGTCTTCCCTGATGAACTCTGACTTCCTCCAAGACCAAATTCAATACCCCCAAACCCTGCCTGAAGGCACATGGCTGGCACTAAAGGCATGTTGAGAGTAAACTACCCAATTTCATGTCCCCCTGATATGACCAGCTGAGGTTAAGGATCAGTTTGTTGTTGCTGTTTTAATTTCCAGTATGTTTCAGACTAGCATTTTCATATCTCCACTCTTTTCAGTGAGAAAAATCCACTGATCATAAATTTGAACATCACAGCAATGTCATCTCCTATAAATGTTTACTTACTATTATTTCTTCATGAACTAGTAACAGTTTGTGCAACACAACTTATTTACAGAATGTTCTCCTCTCTGAATAGTGCTGTGTACATTTTCTGCATTTCCTCACTGTGTAGTCTGATGAGAAATTCTGTCACTAGAGTCTTCAGATAGACAGATGCGACACTCTGAGAGCCCCCAGACACTTACAGCCAAGGTGGAGACCTTCACTTAGTTTTATCAATGGTTTCCTCTCAGACTGTTTGTTCCTGACTCTATTCCCATAACCTGGGATTCCTGTAACAACAGAAGCTGTAACAAGGGCAGGTGTGGGAGACACTTGAGTAAATGTCCAACATGTGACTCAGGGGGCTCGGAGGATGCTTCAAACCCTACTATCTTTCCCAGATGGGACCGTCACCACCACAGAAAGAGCGTGCCTACGCCAAAGATGCTGTGGATATGTCCTTAGAAGTTCTTGGATGTCCATAACATTGACTGAGCACCTACACCAGAGCTACCTTCTAAACATCCAGTGTTTGGAGGTTTCAAGTAGCTCATGGAATGACCTAATTGGCTCTTCTCAGACACAACATTAGCATCAGCTCTTCCCGAAGAACCTAGACATGGGGTGTGATAAAGGCCCTTCAAAGACCAGAAGCTCCAGGCCTGGAACAGGTGTCCAGGAGTCAGCACAGAAAGAATGTATGCAGGTTCTATGAAATCTCTTTGCCTCAAGTATCCATCCAGATCAGAAGTTGAGTCAAAGGAATTTCATAGAATCTGCACATATTCTCTCATATACCTATACCACCTTTTATGGAACATCCCAAAGCTTCTCGAGCTAACATCCTTTAAGTAAAAAAACAGATAGGCAAACAAACAAGCAAAACAACTCTTAAGGCATAGAGCTCAAAAAATTCTCCATGATAACTATTCTCAAAAAATTCTGAAAGACTACAAGGCAGAGTTCAAAATTACTTACCTTTCCCATATTGCTGCTCTCCACTGACAGCCACACACCCTGACAGGCAGCAGGTTTTCTTGGCTAGGGCGTGGAACGGCAAAGCTGTGGCACATGTGTTGCAGTAGGCTGTTTGTAATCATTGAAAGCTCTAAGAGCTCTGCCACCACTAATAGGATGTTTTTGTAGAAGCCCTACATTTCTCACACTTTTGGCTTACTTGTAAGGATACTACTATCCTCCACATCCACAGCAAAAATTCTACCTCCCCATTATTCTCCCTGATTCATGTCCTATACGAAACCTTGTAGACATGCCAGAGCATGATGTCTTGCACATAGTAGGTGTTCGTTAAATTTCTGCAGGATGAAATGTTGAAACAAAATTTCTCTTTCCTCTTTAGCATTCATGCAAGGTCTCTTTGTTGTTTAGCTCAGCCAATAAAGACAGGTTTCTAACCCATAAGACATTTTTACATTACGGAAATTACATTTGGAAATTGCGGTTCAAAGACATTATTGAAGGAATAAGTAAAAGATTTTGCAGGGAACTCTTTTTTTTTTTTTTGCGGTACTGGGGATCGAACTCAGGACCCTGCGCTTGCTAGGCAGGCGCTTATTCCACTGAGCTATATCCCCAGCCCAGTAAAAGATTTTGATCTGTTGTAAGGGTGTCAGGGTGGCATGAGGACCAAGTGTTTTACTTCTCTTTCTGTTAAGCCTGGAAGGGTTTTCCTAATGATACAGTATATGGTTTCCTCTCTCTTTGTCCCTGTCTCAAATCTAAGATATTACAGTCATTTCACTAGAACATTGGATTCTGATGGAAATTGCTCACAGCAAATTTCCAAGTTATATTTCAAATAAACGATTGCCAATTCTATGATTGAAAGGTCTAAACAGAAAGATCTACTTAGAGAGATGTATTCCTACTTCCATCACTTACAGCTAAGGAACCAGGGATGTGAAGATCCGTTCTTTAGGGTCCTTACATGGAGGCAGCACCGGAACTCAGGTCTGTGGACTCCTTTTGCTGTGTGCTCACCGGTAGCCCTCTCTCCCGTTGGTAGAGCTATTCCGCTTACCTTTCCTAAGTTAGAGGTCCTGGGAGAGGCGGCAGGAGGAGGAGGGAGTTGGAAGTCGTCATTGCGCAGCCGAAAGTCTTGGGTACTGGTCTGACTCTGACAGTTTCTAGTACTGATTCTTGGCTAAATCGTCTAATTTCTACAACTCTGCTCCCTCATTTATAATATGGGAATTAGCTCTTCGTATATTACGGCATTCCTACGTCACTGATGACGCTACGAGAAAAGAATAAAAGTCTTTTTGCTCCTCTGCCTCTCACTGCGTATCCTACATCAGCGATGGAAATGATGTTCTCCCTTTTCTTGTGCATTACCCTGGGGTCACGCGATGTTGGTTCGTCCCCACACTGGCGCCATTAACACAGACCGATGGGTTAGGACGGTCTCTCTCGGGTTTCTCTGCTATAAGGTTCCCCTTCGTCCCTTTCTGATTAGCTATTTCTGTGCAGGGGATTCTTTGAGACTGTGTAAGTATTTCTGCTCCTGGGGAAACATGTATTTATGAGTTTTAGCATCATTGACTATATTTTTGGGAATTTATTATTATCATGTTATTGGTGAAATGGTGAAACTCCAGCCCTCTCAGTGCTTGCATATTATTTGCCTAATCAAGTTCTGATGATATAACAGTCAATAAGACAGAAGCTTTCTCTCAAGGAATTCACATGTCTAACTTATTCTTTCAACACCACCAGGAACACTGTTAACTGTCATCTACGTTTCAGGAACTATGCTGGGCCCTGTCTCCACGGAGCTTACTGTCTAAAAGCAAAGATAAACAATTCACAGAAGAACAAATCACTGCAAGTGTGTGAGATCTGGCAGAAGCATTACAGAAACATACGGCAGGACATCAGGGAAGGCTGTTTAATGGTGCTGAATAGAATCTCATTTCAGACTTTCATGGGTAGACATTTGAAAGGGGGCTGGAGGATTTCAGGAAAAGACCCACACAGGCAGGCCAAGAATGGTGGCACTTAGAAACCATAAGATCTGCTTACTTAGTGGGCCCTGCCACAGAGGGTTCCCCTCAGCATCCCTCCTGCCACCCACTGTCATCCACCTTGCGTGCGAATTTCTGTCAGCATGAAGGGAACACCATCAGCCAATCAGATTTTCTGGAAGGAAACATTGCCTGACCTTGGCCTCTCATCCCAGACAAGCTGCCTGAGACAAATGTGCTTGTATCTCTCCACAGAGGTGTTGGGCTTAGACCTCATCCCATAGACTTTACTCAGAGTAACACACTACACTAGGATACACAGCCAAAATCCTCCCTGGGTGTTGTCTGCTGCACAGAAACATAGACTTTACTCAGAGTAACACACTACACTAGGATACACAGCCAAAATCCTACCTGGGTGTTGTCTTCTGCACAGAAACATGACTCACATTATCTCTTTCAAGTTTGGTGTCAGAATTAAGTGTGATTATGCTTGAGGAGTCCTCAGCTCCTGAGCACACATATGCACTCAAGCCTGGTTCCCATTACTGTTATTTTTTTTCTCATTCAGAACTGAGGTATATGTGGGTGATTACTATTAATATAGCATACCATATGAACTACTGGGATAATACAGTATGGCCTAATACAGAAGGTCGCCGGTATACACCATACCATAGCATATTGGTCATCTTAATTTATTCATTAAAATAGCTTTTTGGTATAATTGTACATCCTATAAAAAGGAAACTAACATGTTTAAACTCTGCTTAATTTTTCGAAAGGAATTTCAAAAGCCAGAGCTTGATAATGATTTTTAAAGGCTGATGAATATAAAATTGAAGAAGCAGCTTATTCCTAATTGTAAGTGTTTACTGTTAGGCTTCTCATAAAAGCATATTTTGAGACTTGTTCCTTGTAGACACTTTGTCACCTAGTAGTTTGGATCAAAGGCAAAATAAATGCCAAATATGTTGGATACATCCTACCCATGGTCTTAGAGGTAATAAATCCGTGTGACAGTAAGTGAGAAACAAACCAAGATAAGCAGCACTTTATATATTCCCAAATTAGGATGACTAGGTATTTCTGAAATGATTGCAGTTGTACGGTGTTATCATATGACATATGATTTTTTTCAATAAAATTATGGAAGCTCATACAGCTGAATGAGGCTTACCCTCGGAGTAGTTATTGTGGGAGATGATACATTCTTTCCCACAGAGGTGCCATTCTTAAAATATTCTGAAGATCTCTTTACAGACTGGTTCCCAAGAGACAGTGTGAAAAACTGCATGAGAATGATCAATATATCACTTACTGCATAATTATATCTTACTCTAAAATAAAAACTAAATTTGATCACTCATTCTTTTTCTGTTAGGTCTAGTTTTCAAACTAAAATTCATAATGGATCCAGTTTCTAAATATGAGGATGCTCCACCTAGAGTGAGGTATATTCCACTTGAGGTCTGGACTAGAAGTAGATTCAAGTCCACCAAGTTCAAGTTCACACATGCAGGAAACTCCATGGACCCAGGACAATGCTAGGAAAGTCACCATGCAGCTCAGCTTTGGTGCTCTGGGTAGAAAGAGGAATGAAGGCTGGGGAGGACCTAACTCAGTACACAGGAGGTTGAACACAATATTTACTGAAGCTCACAGACTATGAGGCAAAACTAATGCAAGTTTGATTCTGAAGCCAGATAGGCTTCTCAAAACTAGCTTGTGATGTGCCAAGGCAGGACAACCAGGCAGAGCTGGTGATGTAGAAATCACTGTTTTTATCTATAGGTGAGAATATGAATTTCATGGGGGCTTTTGAAGTACTGCACCATTTAAATCATACATCTATTCACTCGGTATTGTTACTGACCATTACGCTTGTCATGAGACCATCATTTCATTAGGTTTTGCAAATATAATAGTGAAGAAGAAACAGTCCCATCTCTGAATTTATAATGTAATAAGAAAATGGACAAGAGTTAGCAACATCTTTACCTGTATATGTGCTGAGAATGAGGGAGAAATTATGCTATTTTTATCTTATCAATTTTTCTAGTTTTTCTGTAACTACTATGTATTAATTGCATAATAAAAATAACCAAGTGTATGAGTTAAAGTGTTTGTAGTTTACAGGGGCCGTTGACTTCCTGGTGGTGGCTGAATTTTGCTTTGACCAAATTATTCTTAACGGTTCTTCTGGTGGAGCCCTGCTGTATTGTATTAATGAAGTCTTCCTTTGAATAAAGTTTCCTAGGAGAACTTGGGACAAGAAACTGGCTCAAGCCCTAAACAATTCACCATCCTTAAGCTAACAACATGTAGGTCTTTAGGTAGAATTTTTGTTGTTATTGTTGAGAGAGACCAAAAACTAATTCAAACCGACTGATGAATAAAGATGAGGCGCTGCTTGCAGAAAGAAAAGTCAGACGAGTGGCCGCGACTGGACAGTAGACCCTCCCTGCTCGCCTTCGCTCTTTCAGCCACTGCTGCTCCAGAATCACCTCCCACCGCTTGCTGGAGAGGTCCCTCTCCTCCACACCTAACCCCAAGGACTCTCATGGGGTGTGTGGCAGGGAGATGGAACACAGCAACTGGCCTCGTTTGAATCACGAGCACCCTCACCAGCGGCAGAGCCAGCTGAGAGCTGCGTGGAGTGAGGGGAAGCGGTGGCGGGGTAACTTCATTGGCTGAAGGAAATCAGGGCTTCTGTTCACAGAAGAGTGGGTGATGGTACCGCACAGGCAAAGCCAACGATCTCTGCAAGTGGGATTTTGAGGATAAAGACGAGTATTTGAAATTAATGTGGCTTACGATAGGCAGTTTATAATTTCCTCATGGGAAATGGAACAGAAACTTTTGATGGGAAAAGCACACTGGCATGCAAACCTCTTATTTGTACCTGTCTTACTGGCTATGTGGACAGCACTCATGAATGAAGAGCCATGTGTCCTCTGCAGCCGGCTGTATCCACTCTATTGGGTACCCTTCAGTGTGGGCACACTTGGGGCAATCAGATCCAATCAGTGACTCTCTGCTTGACAAATATTCAGGTATTCATTGTGATAGGACAGTTGTCAGAAAGTGATGTTTTTGAGCACTGTGAATCAGAGAAACACCATCTCAACTGTAAGCTAGGGTAGGTACTGGAACTGCCCAGACTTTTGGCATGGAAGCTTTCTGGGTTGTTCTCCCAAGGCCTCCCCCCGATGTCCGTCTGGATTTCCTCAGCAGGTATCTTTGTCCACACCCCTTTAATCATCTTACCCTGAGAACAAAGACTTTCCCCTTTATTCCTTATAGAGCACCCCGGGGTGTCCTGTCCACTGTTACATTTCTACATCCTTGGGAGTATACTCTTCTCTACCAAATAGACAAAGTATTGTCATTTAAAAGACCACTTTATGTGGAGGTCGCTGTTGGTGGTGTTTGAACAACTTGTGTAGTACATGGCGTGTTCTTGTCCATTGTTTTCGCGAATGAGTGACTGGTGTGTGTAAGGGAGAGCCTGTTGGGAGATCTGCAGGGGCCACAGGATGCAGCCTTATATATTATCTACAGGAACATCCATTTTATGTGCAAATTCTCCAGATGGAAACAAAAATCAATGTGCTTAATATGCTAACTCAGGAAAATAAGAGGTGATAAACAAGACCCTTATGGCAAGTTCCCACACCCCCTTTTATACTTAAGATCCCTAAGTGCTACATAAAACTTTTCTTATAAATACACATGCATGGTTGAATGCTAGTATTCACATAGAAAACCCTAAAATCCGTTGGTCTTGACACTTCAAATATCATTCAAGCTGTTCACTTTCCAATAGTGTCTAGAACATATTTAGTCCTTTTTGATACTGGCTGATCTTACAGCTCCTTAACTGCACACCCTTTACTAAATTTGCTAATGTTCACATTCCTACAAGAATGAAACACAATGGAAACGTTAATTGCTTTAAATGGCATTTGACCATAGACATCCACAATGAAAAGGACAGAAATGTGTAATTCAGAGCACGGATTGTCTAAGTCTTTAATTAACTGCACATGTCTGCACACTCCTACACCCCATTTGAACCAAAACAGTTTTTAGAACTGCAGTTAATTTCAATAAATTAAAAAACCTGAAAGTGCTACAAAGTAAACTCTCATTAACGTTAATGGTGGCAGCATTGTGTAAAGCGGGTTCCCCAGATGAAGCCACAGTGGGACTATTTAGAAGAGTGGGTTTTCTCACTGCCTTCTCACTGGGAAAAGTTAAATAGAATAATGTAAAATTTAAATGAGTTTTTTCTACAACCATTAAACAGTAGAAGACACACCACCAGGCCAGACAGATTTATTGGGCATGTTATATGATGAGTAATTGCCATAACCACTCACAGGAGGAAGGTCGCTGCTTGTGGGCTGTGGCAAGAACAGGAGGGCTCAGAAAGGAGGGAGTTTGATTTCCTGGGATGTGGGCTGCAACCGAAGGAGTCAAACGAGAAGTTTCCGGTTGGTAGGCTGCCGCCGGGGTTGCGTCATCTCCCCTTTACAAGCCCACTTCTGATGTTCCGCAAAGCCCAGGTAGCCTGGCTTGCAGCAGTAACTCTTGGTTCCCTGAATGAAAGAAGCGCTCTGCGGCTAACCATTTCCTAAAGCTCAGGCTCCCTCTAAGGTGGTGCTACATGCTGCTGAGCAGTTGAAAGTCCCAACAGGAAAAAAATATAGCAAGGAGAAGGGGAGACAGAGATAATAAGCCCCTGGAGACGCAGATTTAACTCTCAGAAAAGTATTGATTCACCCAGCAGGGGAGCAAACAAGGGCACCTCCATTTCACAGCTGACAAAACAGAGGGCCATGGAGTTTGAGTGAGCTGCTAAAGGTTCATGTCAGCAGAGAAGAAACCCGGAATTGAATCCTTAGAGCTCCACACCAGCTTCCACCTTCTCTGCTGCTTTCTAGGACAGCGGTTTGTGCTTCCCAAGAGGAGACAGAGGTGTGAGCTGCAGTCTCCTCAGCTAGGCTGCAGACACAGGACTTCGAAGATCTCAGAAACTCCTCCAACTCTGTGGTTTGCACAAGCTGTGGTTCCCGACTTCTCTGGCTCCGACAGATCCCCCATTGTTTGCTGGTCTCCACTGTTTGCTCCCGCTTGGTTCCTCACACGGGGCTGGTGGCTGACGCAGTCTTCATTTGGCCACTGGAAATGACTAGCTTGTCAGAGAGACCACACAGGACAGAGCCATAGCACCATGTTCACCAGATATACACATAATAATATGTACACATCTATAGTGCATATTATATATATAGTATATGCACATTATATATGATACACATATTGCTTTACTATAAAAATAAAAACTTTCAAATCACATACATATCATCCATATTATTTCTTCTGTTACTTAAATATTATCAATTAAACAAAAATAAGAAGACTTGTTAATTTGAAAATTGGTGTCACTGGTAGAACTAAACAAATAACACATATAAGGAAACCACGATGTTTTTATGTTTCCTTCCTCTGATACAGCAGTTGACTGTATTTCTCTTCTCTTTCTTGGCTATTTTAAGGTAGTGGGGTGATGGAGACGCATTTGGGACGCTGCTAGTGATTGGGGTGCACAGGGTTGGCTTCCTATACCCTCAACTGACTTCTGTGAGTTTTGGGGAGAAACTTCTTGAGTTCCCCTAAAGGTGGTTCTTGACTGAAATACTTAGGTAATAGTTTGTGCTAAACTAACCACCTCTCAGAGATTAAAGTTTCCAATGAAGATTAAACTTGTTTAACCTGGATGTTCCTCTAGTGGTATTTCATTACGGAACATGGAGCCCCACCCCCATATTCCTAAATAACCAACCTGATTAGCCTGGGCCCTCTTCAGCCCAGCTAGATGACCTGTAGTTTCTCTGATGAACTCAAAGCAGAGATGGATCTTCTCAGATATTCCTGCAGCCTTCCTCCCTCACTTCCTTCAGTGTTTATTCAGTCCTGCTCCGAGTAAGGCCACTTCCAAGGTCTCTTGCTGTTTTTTCCTAAGCACATGCCATCCTCAGACATTCCGTTCACCTAACCTATCTAGCTTCCTTTTATCTCTTCTCTCTCTCTGCCAAGGATCCCAGAGCTGTGAGTCTTCTGCCTGGGAGACACAGTGCTGACGTCCAGGACCTGGAGCCATGTCTGGTACTTGGTGGCACCCATGGAAGGTGAAACCAGGAGAAGGCTAATGGGAAGAACCAATAACGCGTGTTTGGGGAGTCACTGAAGGTCAAGGCATAGTTGATGGGAAGCCACTCACAAAGCCTTTCTTGTTTCGCTCCCTGGGTTAGGAATCTCAGTGTAACCCTTGGTCCTCTCTACTCAAATCCGTTTACCTTACACCTGCACTAAGTGCACGCCAGCTGGTGCACCGGGCATTGGCGATACATTAATGAGAAAGATTGCCTGTCTTCAGGGAAGTGACCTGCTCAGGGGAACTTGGACACGGACAGAAAGAAAGAAAGCAGAGCAGAACCTTGGCACAGCAACAGCGGTATTGTCCTCCCACTGGCTAAGGTGCTGGCTTGCTGCTGCTTCCTGTTCCTTCTTCCCTTTGAGCACGAATGTACGAAAAAGCAGCTCAAACATCAACCAGAGAGGGTCAACAAAGGAAATAATTGGTAAAAAGTACAAACAAACGGGATGTTTTACATATCCTTTTCAGTGTGAAATCAGCTTTACTATTGCTGGTCAAATCCCTCCTCCACCAATCAGGCAAAAAAAAAATCACCTGCAGTTAAATTTAGAAATAACCATGTGACCTTCAGCACATTTGTGTGGAATAAATTTTTAGAATGTCCAACATGCGCATGCATATGAACACATAATCATTCAAGCGCATGAAGTACAAAAAATCCATTTCAACTATTCAAGTGGATGTAAAAGGCATCAGGTGGTGAATTAAATGCAGAGAATGTTTGGGAATCTGAAATGCTACACAGATATGAAGTCACAGACTCTTTACAGCAAAGAATTCTCGGCCGATGGTAGCAAGTCCATAAATTCTGGACAAGGGTTTCAGGGGAGTGAGTGACTTTTACATTGGATGCTTGAACACGGAGATACTCTAAGAAACCTGAGACGTGGATAAAACATATCAAGCCTCTGTCTAGAGCAAGTGGAGTAATTTTCCAGCAGCCACATACATTAGCCCCACATTCCTCAACCATGTGCAGCTGTCACCTCACTGGGAGAAAACAGGAAAAGCCTTTAGTGAAATAATCTCAGACCTATAAAGTTACTAAACGAGTGTTTCACCATTTTCTACCAAAATAAAATGCGCAGTACTTCAAGTCCTTCAGATGGCCTAGAACTCAATAGAGAGAAGCAATGAAACAGAAACATTTGGAGTGCCTATCTGCCAGGTTGGGCTTGTGATGCACACAAACCTGGTTGCGGTAATCCATCTACTATGAAAAGGCGGTAACAACAGGAAAAGATTACATATGCCTGGACATCTCTGAAAGTGTCAAACTTATTTACCCTTAAAAAGATAAAACATAGGGCTGGGGATATAGCTCAGTGGAATAAGCGCCTGCCTAGCAAGCGCAGGGTCCTGAGTTCGATCCCCAGTACCGCCAAAAAGAAAAAAAAAAAGATAAAACATGCTAACCCACACATTTTAGGGGGTGGTGGAATGAGGTCTCCTTCCTATTTTTCCTTAATAATAGAATTTCTAGATGTTATCAATTATAAGCCACCCTAGCAGTCTTACCCCATTGAGAAAGAAATTACATTCATGTCTGGCTTGATTTCCACCCATTAGCAGAATTTCCTGAGAACAGGATGGTAAATCCAAAGCTCAGAAGTCAGCGTACGCACACCGAAAGGGTAACATGAGCGGATTTCTGAGCCATATATGCCTTGAAGACAGTCCTCTGGGAGAGGTTCAGTGATTAGCACCCAGGAGTGCTACCTCAGGGATGTATTTCGACATAAAGCGTAAGTTTCTGTGTACTGGCAAAGCAAAGGGGTATGTTACTCACTGTCCTTTAGGACTAATAGGAGAGCATCTGTTCAAGGTCATGTTCTCAGTCTTAGATGCTACCTCCGACTACCCCTGCAGAGTTTCACTTGGCTTTGGGCTAAGGTGAACCAAAGGACTTTCTGTCCTTTGAAGGGAGCTGCCCAAGGAATGAAAAACACTCGCTTGTAAAAGCTCTTTGTACACAGAGGTCCATATTCTGGATTCTCATTACCTTAATAATACTGTTTTGTTCATTTTCCAAGAATAAATAGGAGGGAAACTTAAATGCCAAGCGCAGCCCCATCTGTAGACTAACGACAGCTGATGACAAAGACAGGAGAGGAGGGAGGGTTGATGAAGGTTCTGTCACCGTCACCGTGAAGCGGGAGTTACATGAGTTGGTTCGGATTCACCCATTCATTCCAAAGACACGTGCTATTCCCCAGCCCCGAGCAAGGCACTGCACTGGGGAGAGGAGGAGCGGTGTGACCACAGCAGGCAGTAACTTCCTAACATCACACTGTCAGTGGGAGCAAAGACGGATGGAGACAATCGTGGACTCCTCCGCTGCACGCACGGAAGGGCCAAGGAGGCAGCGGCACTGAAGGAAAGCTGGGGTTCTGAACCAGCAGCTGGAAAACTGACTAGCAAGGAGGAAGTGTTCTGTTAGAGATGACAGGAAGGTTGTGGACCCTGGGCAGTGGGTAGGGGTAGGGGTAGGGGTGGGGGCGGGGAAACTTCACAGGTTTTTAAAGACAGAGCACAGGGTAAGAAAGGAGGGAACAAGCACAAGGTAGGGAGGGGCTGCTACAGGGTCTTGTGGTCAGGGAATCAGCTCTAGAGAACGGTTACTGAGGCCTTGAGGATCACTTGCCTTCTATGGATCACTGAGCTACAAAAATAACATTAACATAGTGATAATGATTTCCAAATTTGCCCAAAACTTCCTTAAGAGACATTTCCTATCTTTGTGAAGTATTCTTCATCTGTTAGGGTTAAATAAAAGTAGTCAATGACTCTTTAGTAAACACTCTGCATCAAAGTTTAATTACTGCACCTGATACACACAGGGACAAAGAACACTGCAGAGGAATACAGACAACCCTTGACCTGGGGTGGGGTTATACCCTCGGTAAACTCATTATAAATTGAAAATGTGGAAAATTGAAAGTGCATGTAACTCACCAACCTACCAGAAGTCCTACCTTAGCAATGTGGTGCACTGCAGAGACAGGCGTGCGGCCTTTGGGCTTGCCTGGGTCAAGTTAGCTGAGGAAGTGTCTCCGGCTGCATGTAAGTGTATGTAACCTTGATAATACATGTAGGTCACAAAACTTCAGTTTTCAATAGTTTAACTTGTCCAATTATTTTATGACACAACACAAGCTCAGGTTGAATAATTAAACAAAACTTCCATGTCTGCTTCATAACAATAAATGTAATTTTCAGTCACAAACATGTAAGTAGGATGAAATAATGTTATCAATAATTACTGCACTGTGCTTGACAAGTGGTACAAGCACATGCTACCTCTGATACTCGGACTTCCATTGCACGCACTTCCATAGTGAGCACAGCAGGCAAAGTTAGCACTGCGTCCTCCCCATCCAAATCCCACTGTGCCCACCACGTGTGCACGCAAGCACCAAGCAGTCAAGTCATGAAAAAGTACCCCTCAAAGATCACGATAAGGTTCAGTTTATGCTGTTCTGGGCTGCATCACTAGGGTCACACAGCGGGCAGGATGTTGGGCATGCCTAGTGTAGAGTATCCACTGTGTCCTTTCGAGAATCATGCTGCAGACTGACAGGTGCAGTTCACTACCAACTCCAGCATGTTGAAAAAGTATCAGGGATAGCAGGAAGCCCAGGAAAAGATCCAAATTCAAAATTTGAAGTAGGACTTCTCCTGGATACTTACTGCTTTTGAGCTATGACATTTAAAAATGGTAAGGTGAAGCACTGTAAATCAAAGACCATCTATAGCAGAGTATATGTGAACCACGTTGCTTCTATTTCTTCATGATGGTATTTTTAGCCTGTGTAGTTTCTCTGTTCCCCATTCTGGCTCCTTTGAAGTCAGAACAGCTGGGTTTCCTTTGTTTCAGCCCAGTCACCAGCCCACCTACAGCTCAGGTGAGCCCCATCACCTCATTTCTCTGGCTCTGTTGTGTTCTCTATAAGCTGGACAGGGACCACTAATGTCCCTCGCAGGAAGACCCAGGAATTTTAGCCCTGATGTGATCAAACATGAGAAGTTTTAAGTCTCTCATTTTATGGAAGAATCAGAAACCAGTATATGAAACTGTTTTAAACATCTGAGAAACATTCTGCAATGTAACTTACTGTAAGGGAGCAATACATGTTACAACTTCATTTTCCTATAGAACATATCCTAGGATGTTTTGTTAACCTAGATTTATGCTTCATTTTTTTGCTTATTGGATAAGTGCTTTTGAGAGTAACTTAATCCACTGATTGTTCATCAACAGAATGGATTCTAACTTACTTCTAAAGTTCTTTCACGAAGAAAATAATGTGGAAGAGGGCGTAGCATAGCATCTGACAGCTGTTCCATGAACGTGGGATGAACGGAAAGCTCAGCTAGTGAGAACTATCATTTTTACCTTCAAAGGGCTGTGACCTAGTGCCTACCTGGTCACATTCCATTTTGTCAGCTTCTGTCAACCTGAGTAAGTCTACTTTCTGGAGGTCACTTCCATTCAAGAAGAGTCCTTCATTTCCTTTCCCAGCTGAAACTCTTTAGGGTAACTTGTGTGTAAAATGCCACTTAGTTTCATGTTTGGCCTCTGCCAGGCCTCAACTGCCCTACTTTCTGCAATATGAACCTAGATTTTTTCATATTCTTCCCACAGCATCCTGATACTCCAAGCCAGTTTTTAGTGCTACTACCAAAGTCAAGGGAACACACATCAGACAGCTCTCCCTCCATTTCTCAGATGAGGGGGTAGAGGCTACCTTTCAGGCAGATCCTGGAGGAAGGGTTCCCAAAGTCTGCAGAGCCCACGTGCCTCTGGTTTCCGCCTCTCCTGGGTTCAGCTAAAGCAAGGGGAGTGACCTGAACCCAGAAGAGAAACCCTTTTGACGGTGACTTCTGTGGAGGCACATTTTCAGCCAGGAAGGCTAGGATACTCTGCACAGTGCAGGTCATGCTCAGCGGTGCAGAAATCAACGACCCTACTCATTATTTCAGGGGCACTGAGCAGGTGAGTCAGATTCAATATTTTTAAGTTGGTAGTGAGACCAGGGAATGAACTAAGAATCTGTTCAGGGCTAACCGGAGAACTCTCGAGAACATATAAAGAACTTAAAAAAAAAAAAAAAGAGACCTTCTAAATTTAAAGACCCAATCCATAAATGGGCATCTGAGATGAACGCATACTTCTCAGATAGAGAAACACAAATAGCAAATAAATACATGAAAAAATGTTCAGCATCACTGGTCATTCAAGAAATGCAAATAAAAACAACACTGAGGTTCCAGGTCACCCTGAAAGGAATGGCTATCATCAAGAAATCAACCAATAACAAATGCTGGAAGGGGTACGGGAAAAAGGAACTTTTCCTCACTGTTGGTGGGAATGGAGGCTGGTATAACCACCGTGGAAATCAGTGTGGAGATACCTCAAAAAACTAGGATTGGAGGCCCCATTCAACTCAGCTATTTCCTTTCTGGGTATTTTTCCAGAAGAATTAAAAACATCGTACCACAGTGATGTATGTGCACACATGTTTATAGCAATACAATTTGTAATAGCTAGGTCTTGCAAACAACCCAAATGCCATCAACCAAGGAATGGATAAAAAAGATGTGGTCATTTTACACAATGGAGTACTACTCAACCAAAAAGAATGATAAACTGGAGACTTTTATGTGTAAATGTATGCAACTAAAGACCATACTCTTAAGTGAAATAAACCAGGCCCACATGTGTAAATATCGTATTGTCTTCTCAGTGTGAGAAGCTGGAAGAATAAATAAGACCCAAAGTGTACAATAGATACTGTAAAATCGGTAGAAACTTCAAGAGAAACTGGGATGGTGGAATAGAGAAAAGGAAAGGAAAAGCAATATGTACATATATATATATATGTACATATGAGATGTATAGATCTCATATATATTATAGCTAAAATAGTTATACTACTACTTTCTCATAGTTCACTGAAAAGGAAGGTTTGTGCTAATATTGTTTGGACAATTAAATGCCGGTATCTTGTCTTTTGAGTAATTTAAAACAATATACAATGTAGGCTGGGGATATAGCTCAGTGGTGTAAGCCCCTGCCGGGCAAGTGCAAGGTCCTGAGTTCCATCCCCAGTACCACAGAAAGAAAAAAAAAAAAACCACACAAACAATACACAATGTATTAAACATTGTTACCCTCCCATTATCTTGTTTTGAAATTTTGTTCTTTAAAACAACTTTTTAAAAAATGGGGTCTCCCTACCCCTGCCTGTGTGTAACCTCCAGGTAGCAACCCCTTCCTAACGGACTGAACGTGACAGAGGTGTAGGAGTCGGGACGCTCGACTGAAGAGGCACTGTGGCTTTCTCCCTGGCTTGCTGCCTCTGGGAGAAGCCAGACGCCATGTTCAAAGGCCTCTTAGGCCGCCCCTCCAGAGAGGCACATGCTGTGAGAAACTACACCACTTGGAAATCGTCCTTTGCCTATGGAGTCCACGTCTACCGCCTTGTTGTCAACCTAATGAGATACTGCAGTGAGAACCATTGAGCTAAGTCCCTTCAGGATTCCTGACCCACAGACACTGAGATAATCAATGTCTATTTAAAAACTGCCAAGTTTTGGGGGAAATTTGGCAGGGCAAATAAATCATAAACGCAGGATAAAACCTTCCTGATGGAAACTTCCCTTTGGTTGTAGCCTAGCTAGGTGACAGGTCTGAGAGGGAGATGCCCTACACCCTCTGTTCTGTGAAGTTAGGATTTATCCTATCAGCAGCAACCTATTTAAGTCAGAGGATCTATTTTACACAGAGGAGTGATGTGATCAGGATTAATTATGTTACCTGTGGCATGAGGGAGACTGGGTGGAAGGAGCATGGGGACCTCCACTTCATTCTAGTAACAGAACTCCAGGTAAGAGACAGTGAGAGCCGGAACTAAGGCAACGATAGAGGGGGTGAATATGGAAGAACTCTCTTGAGCTTTGGTGGTTTTCAGAAAGAAATAGCCAGTTTCCACAGCAATCTAGTACAATCACAATTCTCTCCGGATTGTGAGGAAAAATGTGAACTTTACAGCTATCACCACACTGCCACTACCACCTTGTACACGCGTGTGTACACACACGCACAAGCTAGAAGAATGAGTACTTTGCAAAGACTAATTCACAATTAAGAAATGTGTCCTATTAGATTTAATATTAAACATTGGAGTAGTTTTTTACAGAAACTTTAATTCGCAACTCCCCCCAAATGAGCTTTCACTTTCCATAGGAACCCAAAGCCTCACATTTCTCCATTGTACAGATAAAGCCACAGGGGATTCAACAGAATTAAAGCTGGATGTTTTACAATCCTGTCGGTACAGGTAACAGATAATACTGAAGTACCTTAAGATTGAAACACAGTCTATGACTAAAATAGCAGAAGGAGTGATATTAAATTAGCTTAGAAGTGTTCATCCACCCCCAAAATGATTTCCTTAGGAATATAACATCTACTTTTAGTATTTCAACAGCTCCAGAAAGAGATAGATATTGTAAATGCCACATCATGTATGTTTTAAAGGCCATCTTTCTACATAAATGGTGAGGGAAGAAAATTTTTAGGTTTTGGTTATTGATGTTTGAATTTTAGACGACTTCTTTTCATTGCATTATGTTGAATGCACTATATCATCACCATTCACAGCTGCAAAATGTTGTGTGTGTGTGTGTGTGTGTGTGTGTGTGTGTGTGAAACTGCTGTTCTAGTTTGACTGAACATTAAGACAGACACAGCAGGAATTTAGAATCAGTAGAAAAAGTCAAAGACCCAAATTTTCTCTTCAGAAGAAAAAAATGTTTTATCACCAGTAGTTGGAGAATCATTGTTCCTAAAACTTACATTTAAATGATGCTTTCTCATACATTTACATATTTTATGGAACTGTAGACAAGATGTTCAACTTCAAGTAATACTCACTGAATACTCAACATCCAAACATGATAGGTCACATCCACTAAGACGAGCAGCGTTTGTCTCAAAGTAAATGTGGAAGTCTAAGTTCTTGAGGCACAGACTATGTTGTTCACCACAGTAGTGCAAGGCTAACCCAGATACCTGACAAAGGTAATCACTGAACAGTGACGTGGTGAAGGAGGTGGGAACGAGCGGACAAACACCTGGACACACATAATGGTCCTGGTGCTAGGCTTCTAGAAATGAAAACAGGGCTAGCCATTCAAAGATATGCCTCCATGGCTAGAACTCATACATATTTATAACTCAAGTGTCTTGTGGAAGATGTAAAAATTCTTGATGCTTAATGAAATACAAAAATAGAAGAGGTATGACCTAAGGAGAGGCAGCGGCATATTTTAGAAGCCCTGATGTAACTATTTTAGCAAAAGCACTGCTATAGCTACAGTTAAGAATACTGCTGTTCAGAATAACAGCTATGACGAAAAACAACTTAACAAAACGTTTAAGAGTATGCTTCTTGCCTAGAGTTCTAAGTTAAACTTTCAGGGAGGGTGATAAAGAACAAAGAAACCACCACTGCCGGTGCCTGCTTCAGAGCTATTTATTAGCATAATTATTTCTTTTCTCTTAAAGATTTAATAACAACTGAAGTATATACAAAGTCTTACAGCATTTACACCATAAAAAGTTTCCTAGTAATTGACAAAGTCCAAGGTGGTGCTACAGGGAACTTGACAAAGGCAAGAATCAGACCACTGCGTGGTGCCATCTCTACCACCACATGGCACGGTCTGCCCGCTGAGAGCTATGGAAACCACCTGGAGGACGAGTTACTGGGCAAAAAAGAAGACAGGTGATGGGCAATGCTAGAGACCACAGGATGTAAGAGCTACAGAGGATGGTGTTTGTACAGTTTCCTAGAGGTGTACCAAAGAGTCACAGCTCAGGAGAATAACATATGCAGGTCAACAGAGTCACACCCCTTGGATCAGTCAGCTACCCAACGTATTCCCTTTGGAACGGGTGGCTCTAGGGTGATATGGCTAGTATTTCTGCTCCTGTTCACGTCTTCACAGAGCTGAAACCTGCCCCAGCCCCACTGCCTCCCCCAAACAAAACCACAACAAAGGAAGAGAAATGCACAAATTAGTTCTTGACTGAAGCCAAAACAATAAAATCAGAGGGACAAAAATACCGCCCCCCAAGAAACACCTTCAAAGAGATAAAAAGATACTCAGTTTCAGCTTTTGGGTGTCCACTTCTGCCCAAAGATGAATACTAGCAGGAATTTCGGATTTATCCTAATCTGAGCAACAACACAACCCCCAATTACCCCCAGCTGCTACGTTTAATCATCCTCTGTTGTTTCTGATTGTCTTTCCCTGGGGTCCGCATGCGAACTTGACACAATGCAACACTGTTGCCCCAGTGATTGCTCCATTAATGTCAAGCGAAATTGCAACATGTAAAGAACAACTAAGATCAGACTCACCCTTCTACTCCACAGAAAACCCAGGCTGGTTCTACATTTGGTCAGTGACTATCTGGTGGCAGTTTCCCCCGTCCCCACTGTTACAGTCTCACGAGTAGGCAAAGTGGTTTTATTTCAAGATTCTGCTCTCAACTTAAAGGCCAGTTGACAATACTTTTAATTAAGACACAATAGCGTGGGATATAAAAACACAAGAACCACGTAAATATTGAAGAAACCGTATCCCATTTTCCGTGTAAACAGTTCTGCGTAAGAGCAAAGCCCCAATTCGATTCTGGCCTGAAACAGGTGGCAGGTGCGTGTTCAGCTCTGCAGCGGTGACGAGGAAGCCAGGCCAGGCGCCATGGCGACAGGCATGCAACTTGAAAACAGTGCACAACAAGCAACACAAGAGTGGAGAAGCGCACAACACTTCAAGGAGACCTCCCAACCTTTACAACTGCGAACGCACAGACAGGCTCCCTCGCTTCCTCCGCAGGCCGCGCCTCACACGTGGGACACCTTCTGTGACTCTCTCGCTTGCTTGATGCTGTACAACCACTTGATGATCCTAGCATTTCTTTCAATGGCAGAAATGCCACAGGGCACCCGGTCGTTGGCACTGTCATCGTTCCTGAGGTCACTGTTACTGTCCTGAGACTGTTCACAATCAGAGCTGATCATGCTTGCGCTGCGGAAGTTGAGGGATATGATGTCAGAATTAGCCCTTGCAAAATTTTCCATGCCGAGGTTTTCCAGCTCTTCGGGGTCCAGTCCACAGTAGTTGAAGAACCTCTCCACGTCTGCATCCACTCGGAAGTACCTGTCACTCAAGTCTGACTTAGAGCGCTGGAGGGAGGGTCTCCGGCTGACGCCACAGGCTGGTTCCACCGAGTCGGCTTCGGGGGACTTCGTGGCGGAGGCCTTGGGCTTGGGAGGCAGCGGCGGGGCGGAGCTGCTGCAGGGCATCGCCTTGAGCGGCTTCACACTGGTCACCTTGCGGATGTCCGAGGAGCTGTGCGAGACGTGCAGGAAGGAATCGGCCGACTGCTCCAGCAGCCTCCTGCCCACGTGCGAGCTGCTTTCCTGGGGGCTGCTGCTGCGGCCCGGCGCGGGGTACACCTTCAGGGACTCGGCGAAGGAGTGCCGGTGCAGGTCGGGGGCGTCCGCCCTGTGCGGAGGCCAGTTTCGCGAGCTGTGCTTGTGGCCCGAGCCCGAGCTGGAGCCCTCGGAGCTGTTGATAATGTTCTTGAGAATCTCGAGCTTGAGGTTCTCCCGCTGCACGCCGCTCTCCGTCTTGGCGTGGTTGCCGCACACCTTGAGCGGGGGGCTGCCCAGGGCGCGCTTGGCGCCGGGACACACCGGGGGCCTGGCCAGCACGGCGGGCTTCACGGGCTCCTGCTTGGCGTTGATCACCTCCTGGCTCTTGACGTACTTGGCCTTGTCGGCCTCCAGCCGCTCCACCGCGCTGAGCCGCTTGGGGTTGGGCTCGGCCTGCCTGCGGAAGTAGTCCGGCCCTTTGTTCAGGATGCGCAGCGGCACGGCCGACGTGAAGGTGCCCGCGGGGCTGACCGGCTTCACCATGCTACCTGCGGCCAGCGCCTCGGTGGGCATGGCGGGCGCTCTCTCCCCGGCGGCCGTGGCGGATGCTGTGCTGCGCGCCCCCCGCGGGCCTGAGCGCGCACATGTACACGAGGCGCGCGGGCGGCGGGCGGCCCGGACCCGAGTCAGCGGCGGCGGCCGCGGCAGCAGCGCCTCATCTCCCAGCGCAGGCGCCGCCGCGGGGCTCTCGTGAGCTCTCTCCCCCTGCGGCGGGCTCCCTGCGGTCGGCTTCGCGGTCGCCTTTCTTCTACTGAGGGCAGCGCGAGTCTCCTCCGGCAGAGCTGAAACACAGAACAACCAACCGCGAGTTAGGAGGGGCGGGTGACATCACGGCCGCAGCAACAGAGGAACCGCGCAGCGCCCGCGCCCGCGCCCGCCCCCGCCGCGGAGGCCGAGCTCGGTTAACCGCGCCAGGGCGCCCGGACTTGCACAGGCGGCGCCGCGGCGCGTGCTCGGCCAGCCGCGGGGCGCAGGAGGGAAAGCTTCGGAGGTCCCCGCGGACTCTCCCGGCCTCCCTGGCGGCGGGGACGCGCTCTGAACGCGGCCGGTGGGCGCTACAAGCCAAGGGGGGGGGGCGGTCCAACCCTCCGCCCCGGGCTAAGGGCTTCTCAGCAATCACTGGGGGGTTAGGCGGTCCCTTCTGCAAAGGAGTCGCAAAACTCAGTCTGGCAGTATCGCTTCGTGAAACAATGAGGGTGCTTCCGAACCTGGAATGACAGCTAAGCGGCGGGACTGGCAAGGAACAGAACGAAGTTCAGGGAAAAGCGCAACGGGTTTCACTTGTCTTACTTCGGCCACCCAGACAGGTAAACACATTCTCCTAAACCAAGAATGTCTATACAATTCGTCTCACTAAATGCTAGCTTACCATTCAGTATTAAGAAAACCAGAAATACTTTCAGTAAGCCATATGAATAGGTGATTTGATTATGTAGGCTAATCATGCCTCACAAGGAGCAGGTATCAAAACTTTGTGGTATACGAATTCCCAAGTTCCCTAGAGCATTAGGAGCAAAATCTCAATGTCTTTCATATCTCTGTGTCTGCTAGTTTATGATATGCAAAATTTGTGTAAGTGTTCACGGGACTTACATGACTTTTCAAAAAGCTGAACTGTCAAAACCAACCAAACAAAAATCACCACAATTTGAGATCGATACTCCCAGTATAATCGTATACAGTCTTTCTACTTCACCCACAGTAAAGTAACACTTATCCTCAGAACCACTCTCCTTTCTATTGCTGCAGGCAGTGACCACTCATCAACCCACCCCACATTCCAAACAACTGTTACAGACCGCATCAGTACTTTCGGTTATAACTAGGCGGGGTAAGAGAGCACCGTGCTAAACATCCAAAGTAACTGATTTACAAACACACGAGGTGACCTTACCATAAAACCATCTGCTCTCCAGTAAGAAAATTCAGATTGAGGAAAAGCTTGTATTTTTCTTTGTATAATTTTGTATTTTGTATATAAAGCTTGTATTTTTCTTTATAGGTGAAACTCTTCACCTATAAATACAGTATATCACATTTTGTTGGAGACAATTTTGATAATCTGCAAAGGGTTTTGTTCCAATAAAAATACATTCCTATGCAAAACTTGAGAAATTCCAAGTTAATTCCTACATAATCATTTCCTTTAATTCTGCAGTTCTACTTTGATACCTGAATTTCGTTTAAGAAAACTACCTCCACCCATGAAAATTAAATGAGCTTTTTCCTTTGAAGGCATATTTGGATTAAACTGCAGGAGGGAACCCCCAATTCCTTTGCAGAGTCTGTGCCTGCTCATTAACTGCCCTGGGTGCACCTGAAAGAAAGGACAACCCCAGTTCTGAGTGCTTCTGAGGAGGAGCTCATGTTGGGGCTAAGAAAATGATACCCCAAGTGGAAGTCTCAGAAGCAATTTTCTCCCAGATCTTCTTTACCCATCCTGTCTCTTGCCCTCTACTTTCCGAGATAAACTCTAGAAACTAGAAACTAGCAGCAGTTCCCAGAATCAGAACTCCTTTACCCTAGAGCAGCCATAAAAGCTCTACCTTACCCTAATCTTCCCATCTTTCTGGGGAAGAGCTGGCCATTAAGAAATGCTTGATCTACCTTGCTGGACTGTAGGTCATGAGACCCTCATTCTAGAAAGGGTCCTGCCCCATATCCAGAAGGAAGGAGTATTACACAGAGTAGCCAAGAAGAATCTGAATGGACAGGTCTTGTTGGCTTTCCCCTTCTCCAACCACTAGGTCAGATCCTTTTTGTCCAATCACATTTCTGTGTGGCTATCCATGTTTTAGAGAGCCACAGCACAAACACAGGCAGCTTACCCTGGGTCTCTGGATCTTCAATCTGAAGGCTCCCACGTCACGTAGAACTATGACTCAACCAATTCATTAGGCTTTTTGTTAACCTACCACAGGAGTGTTAGTCATGGTGCTGCGGAATGAGGAGGGAAGGAGCCGTCCCCCGCTCTGGCCCACAGTAGCACCATCACCCCTGGTTACTGCCACGGTTTCCAACGTGCCTGTATGGAGGGGACTGCAACAGAAGGCGTGCAGGCAGAGTGAGAGACAGGACAGAAATCTGTGCCTGCCAATTTGTGCCTAAGGACCAAAGCCAACCTCCAGGGCAGGCAAAGGTGGCCCAGCGGATAGCAGGAAACAGCGTATATCCTGGGGCGTCAATGGTTGGACAAGATTCCTGTAATCCTTTCTTCCATGAAAACCATCTGGCTCTAAGTAGCTAAGATACGGGAGTAACTTCCAGTTTTAAAATGGTACATTGGATTATTGGCAAATGACTGACACCTGCCTCTGCAGTTCTTGGGGAAGTGCTTTGGACGATGTGCTGCTACGGTTATGAGGTAGTACGCACCGCCATACAAGTTCCCACTGCCCTATGCGTTTCCTCTACACCGGCTTTTTCTCCAGAGCCATCACACTGGGACCAGAGGCCCAGTGTCACTGCCACCATTCTGGTTTTCATGAATACCTATCTGTATGTTGAGGTTGGCTTTGGTATCTCTCACAAAACTAAAATAAAATCATAACTCTCAACTCACAAGACTGAAGAATACTGGTCTATTTTCTCAAAGAATTTGCCAGAAAACCCCTTTTCACATTGCTTTCTTTACGCATGACACCCTGGAGATAGCTCCTCCGAGTCCTCCTGTACCCTCCAGGCCAGGAATCAATCACTACACATAAAGCTAGTGCGAAAGGACTACATTAAAAATAGCAGCTATTTGTAACCACTTCACACTTCATTTCCTTTTTGTCCCCAAACCTTCCCTCTCTTCTGCTGCCACTGCTGATTCCCCTAATGATTTTTACTACAGCAACGCAAACAACAACAACAACAACATCATATTGGAAGCCTCAAAAACAAGAGAAGAAGCTGTAGAGATGTTTGGTGATATAGGGTAATAGTAATAGGCATGTTAAAGGTTTCCTACCTGTGTTAGCCAACGAACTAGACCTACTTCAAAAATAACGAAGGTGCCTCATGCTGCTCTTTCTTGTGTTATTTACTTAATCCTTAGCTCCTGTTCTTCTGCCTTGAGTGGGACACAGCGCTGGCAAGAACACAGCTACACAGCTAGGAGAAACACTATGCGTCCTGCAGTGTAGACTTGGTAGTGTAGAATGATGTAGACCATGTACATTCGGCAAGACTAGTCAAATGTATAGATGACCCAGTAACCCAGAGCTAATTCCCATGAACAAAGTAACCATGGAGCCAGCCAGAACTCTGTGGCACATCTTGTGCAGGCCCTCCAGCGCCGCAGGGCGCCGACAGGAGAGTCTAGCTGAATGCTGGGCCAGAAGGGACTTCATAATGTTTTAGGGGAGGAAAATTTGATTTTGGTCTCTTCACATTCTATTAGCAAAACTAATTACACAGCCCTGCTTTTTCCTGGTAGTGCTGGGGATTAACTCCAGGCTTGTGCATACTAAGCACACCCTCCAGCACTGAGCTGAACCTCCAGTCTCTATGCAGCCATGCTTGATCCCTGACTTACGGTTTATGATGCAGAACACGAGCCTGAGGGAGGGAGAACTTCCACTCAAACCATGCTGGCCATATACTACTTCAGTTAATGTCCATTTGAAAATGCCATGAAAGTAAAAAGTGGTAAAGAAGTTTGGTAGAGCCGGAGCCCACTGTAATCGAGGAAAAGCGTGCCTCCGTGTGGCTGCGAGGCCAGGCATATGCTGAGAGTGTCTTTCCTGGCCTGGATACACACTGCCACGGGGATGGAGCTCATTATTGCTCAGAAGCAAACCCAGAATGCTGTAGTAGTGCAAAACGTACCTGAGATAGCACCTGATTTTAAACTCCCATTTTTAAACTCCAGTGCTGTAAAACACTGTGGACCAGGCTCAGTCTTGTAATGCTTCTTTACATGGTGCTTCTGGTACATAAAAAGAAAATTAGTCTTTAGTTTTAAGGAGTTCAGAAAGCCACTGCAGTTGCAGCAAAGGCAGTGGGAGCTGAATACTCCCACCCAAGTTTCTAAGTATATGAAATGGATCATCCCTGCCGTGTGTTACGGCAGAGAATGGGGGTAATACTGCTTTAAACAGCAAGCCTGACTAATCCAACTAGAAGTCACCTGACATTTCAATATCTTGATTTTCTTATGTATAAAAGCTAACAATTTGGATGTGATGAACTGGGAGATGTCTAACACCAACGTTCTTTGGGGCAGGTAACAAAAGAAAGCAATTTACCTTTGAAGTTAATGAGATTCTAGAGGAACTAATGAATTTGCAATGTGTCAGCTGATCAAACTTTTACACTACATGTAAAACTGTTCTCTGGGACATTATTTTTTATTTCTTTTGGTCATAGTATTTGTGCTTACCAACTTTAGACATAATAATTCCAATGTGACTAGAGATCCCTTTCATATCTACATTTTTGGCTTTTCCTTTTTGAGAAGAGAATCAGAGTCAGCTTCACAGGACAATGCTAAACTTTCAAGTTATATAAGAGAAAAAGGCTCAGAAAGGAGCACTCACTCAATTATGGGCTGTCTTCTATCAACAGATTAGCACCTACTGACTGAGTGATCATGGGTAATGTATTAAACACAGAGAAGTCGCGAATGATTTAGAAAAAGATTCACCGCGCTGGATGGATGTTCACTGAGTAATGTAGATGATGCATGTGGTGGGGCCGTCATGGAGGACTGAAGGGGGCACAAACTCTACTGAAGGCACAGAAGGGAGGACGCCCATCCTCAGGGCAGCTTTTCATGGAGTTCGCTGTACATTGAAGAAGCTTGTAAGACACAGAGGGCCGGGCCGACAGCAGGGAGAGCGCTGCTGGGGGTGGCAGTTGGAGTGCGGGCACGTTGGACTGTATTCAAAGTCACGGGAAGGCACTGGCAGGTAAGTGAGCACCGGAAATGTGATCGGATTTGTATTATAGAGAAGGCCCTGGTCTCCGTGTCGCAGCAGTCTGAGACGGGAGCATGTGTGACCACAGATGCAGGTCAGAGCTATCGGAGACGGGCGGCACAGCTCAGATGAGCGTCACCTCGCACAGCACTGCCTAGAGGTTTGAGTCCCGCCTCTGCCTGGCAAGGCTAAGAAGCCTTGGGCGAATTACTTCATCTTCCACAGGGCTCTGGTCTCTCAGTGCTGTGATTCCATGCCTCAGAGCTGGGCTGCGTCTACACCTAAGTGTGCAGGTTTGTCTCCTTGTTATTGTTTGGCAATACAGTAGTATATCAGCTACATGCATTTATACTATGCTAGGTATTACAAATAATCCAGAGATGATTTAAAGTATGTACGAGGGATATCTCAATACAAACACTACACAGGTTCATGTAACAGACTTGAGCATCCACAGATTTTGGGATTTGAGAAGCACCCTAGAACAAACTGCCTGTGACCACCCAGGGACAAAGGTATTTACCTCCCCTGGGTTAAATAAGAGGACACATTTTTCTGTGATAATACCATCTTCACCAGAAGCATGTCTCTGGGAGGAAGGACAGAGGGACAGGTTTTTATGTTTGTTTTTGTGCTTGGTTTTTGTTTTCTGACATAAGGCTTTGCTACGTAGCCCAGGCCCGCCGTGAACTCCTAACCCTCCGCTCTCAGCCTCCCAAGTGCTTGGGTTACTGGTGTATGCCACTACACCGGGTTGGCTAGATTGAGGTGATGTCTAGGGCGCACCAAGCCAAAGCCAGAGGAGGACAGGCTGGCAGGGTGAGGGGCCCGAACTGAGGGTGAGTGTGGACTAGTAAGCAGCAGCCTGCGGAAAGTGAACGTTTTCCGCTCCAGTCCCCTGTCTCTGTCCCCTCTGTACCCCAGGCCTCCACAGGGCACAGCTCCGGCCCCACCAGAGCAGCTGTGTTACTCTCACATCTGCCTTCCTCTTCTCGAGGCACTTTTAACCTACGGAGCTTTATAAGACATGTCCCTTCAACACAGACCATGAACAGTTATACTGGTGGTTATCACAGAAAATATGTAACTTGTACTCACAAACCAAGCTTTCTTTCTGCGTGTTAAAGGAAGCAGTGCTGTTCAGCGTGGAGGTATCTATCTGACCATTTCAATTACTAAAATACGTCATGTTTTCCAAAGCCTTCCCCTTCCCTTCCCTTCCCTTCCAAGCACATAATCACTTTTATTAATTGCTTTTGTACTTAGAGTAACTTGTAATGGATGCAAAAGGAAAGCGGAATAAGCAAAAGGAAAAGTAAATAGGAGAGTAAAATGCATGTGGCAAAAGCTCTGACTCTGCAGTCTACAAGCTGGACAGACAAGACGCGAGAGGGCCTGACCTCTGGACGCATGAAGTCAGAACGCCAGCACCCTTCAGGACCTGCACTTTTCCAATTACCGAGTGCTGTGTGTCCTTCTTGCTGATCTCCACGGCAGACCCCTGAGCACGTGTAATTCTGACGGCCCAATCTTCTCGTTCTGACCCCGCGGCTGCCACCAGCAGTCAGCTCTGAGCCACACGGAAGCCGCTCTCTTTCTAACTCTAGTCTTCCTTTGCCTATTCTTTGAAACCACACACTTTTCCTGATCATATTCCACCCTTTGCTTATAGGGTTCTAAGCATTCTTGGCTTCTTCTTTCCATTGTCTGTGGTAGTAAAAAGGTCTCTAGCCCTGGGTTTTCACTTCTTTACTCAGGTAGATGGTCTAATTTCCCACAGAGAACCATCCCTTCACTTTTCTGCAACCCTTTTGTGTACTTTATATGACTAGAGGACAGAATGCAAATGCTGGGATTCGTGTTGAGGCGTCTGGGACATCAACTTTCACCTTCTGATGTTTCTATGGTTATGGACACGGAGGTGAATACGGATAAAGGAATGCTCACCTTGATGGCTCACAGAGCAGGCTGAAGCACACCCACACACCAGCACAAAACTCGCACAGGCACTTCGATTGGTGTCAGAAATCGTTCGGACATAACTGGGGTACACAATTTAGGCACCTGGAAACGCTCTAATATCTAAAATTTCTTCAGCACTGACATCTCATGAAAGGCACTGCACTTGATTTGAAAATTGTATACCTGACCTTATGTGATAGGTCACAGTCAAAACACAGTTGCAGTAAAAATAATGTACAAAATTACCTTCAGTCTGAATATGATATACATGAAACATAATTAAATTTCCTGTTTAAACCAAAGGCCTCCCTAAGAGCTCTCATTTTACATATGCAAATATGACATAAAAAGTTGAAATCCGAAACACTTTAGCCCCAAGCATTTCACACGAGTGATTCTCAGTTTGTGCTATGTTAGTGCAATATCCTCCAGGCAGCATTTGGAACTGAGCAAGTCAGAGGAGGAGTGGACATGGTGCAGCCTGCTACTCACGAATTTCTCACATCATGTCAGGTGGGTAATGACGGCACACTTCCTGCAACAGGTGCAATTCTGCCCAGGAGAGCAGCTCCAGGTTAGTCCAAAGCTCTTCATTCTGTGCTGGGGTATACAACGGTGAGTCCCTCAACCCGGGCGTTTCCTGGAGCGCTGGAGTCGTGGGGCGTGGGCAGCTTGTCACCAAAGTCTGAGCGGTCAGAGAACAGAGTTGGTGCAGGACTCTCCAACCAACACTTGGGAAAAGAAGCTGCTTTTCTATATGCACCAGACGGATGATTTCTGAGCCTTCACACAGCCAGGGAAAGGTGGCCTAGAGTTCTCCTCAACCCCTACGCCCCCAAAACATGCCAGCAGGGGTAATACCACCTGATGCCCAGTATACAGGGAAGGCTATGAGCAGCTCTCAGCTGGGGGACGCACAGCTGCCTCCAGTTAGGGGACAGGATACCCCCAGCAGCTCCTCAGTGTAAGAGACAAGAAGAATCTGGTCACTCTCCCCTTCACACGCTGCTTGAACCCTGCACATCGCACACCCACACCAGGCCCACCCTCGAGGAGTCCGCGTGACGCCTCATAATCAGTGGGATGAGAGGGAGAGAAGGAACAGGTGGGCAAGTCTCCTCCTGTGCAGGGCTTTTCCAAGCTGACTCAGGATGGAGCTGGGAGAGGGAGGAGCTAAATTAACCTGGATGCAGTGAGGGGGCTTTGATCTTGACAGTGGGCATGACTTTTCATGCCTAAAGCTGGTTTGAGGACTCTGAATTATTTAAGAACTGTAAATGTTGAGTCCTGTCTTGAGACGTTATCCAACAAGTGAAAAGGGAGCCCAGAGGAGCAAGTTTTAGGGCACGGGAAAAAAGAACACATTCTCTACTCCTGAACGAACCCGGCTCAGACAACGAAATGGGCCTACAGAGCACCCTTGGTTTTCCCGCTCGCTTGTCTGTTGACTTGGTGTTTGCATCCTGGCTTGAGGGCTGCTCTGTGTCTACACCCTGGGCTGCCCCTCTCATTCAGAAGTAGGTTCAGGGATCAAATGTACTTACTCTCTGGCCTGGCCGCTTACACCTGTGACTTTGGGCAAGTTAGTAAAGTTTCACGTACCTCACTCTTCACTTATGCAACAGTGATAATTCTGGTTTCTCAGAATTGGCGTGTGAACATTGCAAGTCCTTGGTATGGCCCTGGGCCCTGAGGAGTATGCTGAGTAAATGTGGCTTTTGTCAAATATTGTCCTGAGAGCCCAGAACTTGGCACTCGTAATCGCCATCATTAGATTTCAAGTTCTGTGATAACTGAATGATCTTTTGTCTTGAAATGATCCCATTACTCTTGAGTGATACAGCCCATGTAACTTTTGTGAAAGTGGGTTGACTACGCAGTTTGTGGCTGAAAGGTCATTCATATGACCTCAATTTTATTTGAGTTCCAAAGAAAATATGTGGTTTCAAATTTCAAAGCAAACAGTTATGTGAGTGGAACAGCTAGAATAAACAATAACGCCATTATTAAAAATGAAATCAAACCGAAGTTAGTAGGAGAAAAACAATAGGTCATATACCAATCTCCAAGGTCATTTAGGAAACTTGTTCAAATGTTTCATTTTTGCTTGTAGGTAAACCATTATAAAAATATGATGGGGTTCTCTTAAAAGGTTTTCCTCCCACTTATGATGATTAAAATGTAGTAAGAGAATCAGAAACAAAGAATCACATTTCTAGATCAACTTTATTCCTTGGCCTATGGTAGAAAATGTGTTCATACAAGCCCATCAGCTTGTATGCATGTGTGGGACTCCTGACTTTTACCTAGGATTACAGAAATCCAGGCTCATGTAGCTAGTGCCAAAAGTTGTCTGGAAATATAATAAGGAAAATTATTATTAAGTAATTAAAAGCAGGGTTACTAAAAGTCCTAGTGAAACCCAACTGGACTGCCTGCTTCATCCAAAGAAACAGAAAACAACCCCTTTGCCAGCTTTGATGCCTCCTTTGATGCCTCAGCTCAGCGATGACAACATGTGACATCGAGACCAAACTCTAAAGACTACTGTCCTTTCCTGTGGACTAGTCCGCTGAACTCACAGGTTTCAGAAGACCTGATGGTAACTGTGGACCTGAGAGCCAGCTGGTCTCCCCTACTTGGTCAAGCAAAAGCAGCAGCCAGCAGCAGCAACAGCAATGACAACTTCATGGGTTCAACGGTTAGGAACTCTACAAGTGATTCATGGAGTTCTTGTGGCATTTTGCTAAGAGTTCCCATCATGAGCTCCTCCAGCTCCTTCACAGGAGGTCTGATCTTACTAAGCAAGAATGTAAGTGTTGGTGCATAGGACACAAAGCCTAGCCCAGGATCTACGGCTGTGTGGATATGGGACCCAAGTCCAGTTTTCCCATCAGCAATGATCTTCAGTATTTGCATTTTGCATGTTACTGCTTTTTCCTTTAACTGAGTAGGGCTGGGAATACCGCTCAGTGGCATAAGCACCTACTTGGCAAGCACAAGGTCCTGAGTTCAATTCCCGTTACCCAAAAATAAATAAATAAATTCCTTCAACTGAGTGAACTCGGACTTCAAGGCAATACAATAAGAAAGATTACTATGGCAATAGGGATAGACAGAATATTTATTTCTGAAAAAATTTTAATTTCTAGTGAATGGAGCAAAGGATAACATTTGCTGTCAAATAAATATTGCATCATGACAAAACTGAAACATTTGAACTTGAGGGGAGGAAAGCAGTAGTTTTTGGAGGGGGATGGATTGAATCTGCTGAGTTATTACACAAGTTTTTACATAGGTAATCTTTAAAATTTACCAAATGATAAGGGCCACTTATTATTATGCACATCTGATATCCCCAGAACTGTACTAATGTTAACGTTAGTTACATGTTAACTTTAATCCTTTTAATACAGACGTTCCTTGTCTCGCCATGTGGTTATGTCCTGATAAACGCATTGTAAATTGAAATATCATTAGTGGCAAATGCACATGACCCACCTAACTTACCAAATATCTTAGCAACACAGTGTGCCATACGCTACTGGTTGTTTCCCACTGTGACTGCAGCGTTTTGGTACTGCCCAGCATTATGAAATATGACTGCATCACACAGCGCTAGCCCAGGAAGAGAGCCAAAGATCAGATCCAAAGCACTATCGAATGTATACAACTTGCACCATCCTAAAGTCACATACTCTAACTCAAATTACTGGAAATTGGAGCCAACCTATAGTCTTAAAGCAGGTGCTACTAACCCCACGTTATTAGTACGTTTGTGGAACACCATGAACTCATTCATTACGGCTGGTGGGAACATGTACGCGGCGCATCTTCTTTCTAGGTCCCCTTCTCCTCCGCCCTCCCTGCTCTGCCCAGCTCAGTCCACTTCCTAGATACTTGCTGAAGATCTGTCTTCCTATTTTCTATTTTCTTTGTTTTGCTTTTGGACTTATTTATACTTTCGATTTCTCATACAGGAGAAGCCACAGTTTTAAAGCCTGTGTGTCTGCGTTTTCATCCAACATGGTCTCAAGGTACACCCACTTTCCTAGAAATGACTGCAGTTTGTCTTTCTCCATGCAGGAACCGTGCTCCACTGTACACAGATGCCACTTTCACAGTCCACTCGTCTGTTAGTAGACATACAGGTGGTTTCCAAGGTCTAGCTATTATCAGCTACGCTGCTACAAATGCGAGTGTGCACAGAGCACTGTAACGTGATGACCTTCACTCTTTCAGGAAGATACATACAAGGGGGACAGCTGGGTTGAATGGAACTTTTATTTCATGTTTTTACAAGTTCATACTGATTGTCATGGTGGTTATGTTAGTTTACATTCATGCCAGGGAGGTAGAAGGGCTCCTGTTTTTCCCTCCAGCCTTGCTACAATTTTGTTATTACTTGGTTGCTTCATGATAACCATTCTTTCTAGAATACAATGGCATCTGTGTTGTTTTAATGTGCATTTCTCTAATGCTGAGTATGTTTTTGTGTGTTTACTGTTCATTTGTAGTTCTTTTGAGAAGTATCTCTTCATTTCAGTTGCCCACTTTTTGGTCCCTTTTAGCTTGGGTGGTCTTTTTGGAGTTTTTGTATATTCCAGATTCTAATCCTCTGTTGCGGAAGCATAGCTGGCAAAAGTTTTTCCAATTCTATAGATTATCTCTTCATTCTGTTGATTGTTTCCTTTGCTTTGCAGAAGATTTTAAATTTGACTTAACCCCATTTGTTAATTTTGATTTTATTTCTTGTGCAACTGGAGTTCTGTTCAGAAAGTCCTTCCCTATCCCTATGTCTTCAAATTTTACCTACCCTGTCTTTCAGTGGGATGTGTTTCTGTTCTAATACTTAGATCTGTAAACCATTTTGATTTTAGGTTAGTACACAGTGAGAGATATGGTCTACTTTCAGTCTTCTACATTGGAATAGCCAGTCTTCCCAGCATTTGTTAAAGAGGTTGTCTTACCTCCAGCGTATGTTTTGGGCCCCTTTGTCAAAGATTAGGTGACTAAATGTGTCTGAGGTTGTTTCCACGTGCTCTATTTTATTCCATTCATTCACATGTCTGTTTTTGTGTCAGTACAATTTTTCTGTTAACAGTAGGAAGAATTTATTGAGAGACAGAAAGCTCAGAAACTAGGTTGCCCTCATGATTTTTTTTAAAGCACTGTAGCTGTGTAATATAACTTGAAATCCAGGAACCCTACTCTAAAGATGAAGAAGCTGATATCAAAAGACTCCATGAAAGCTGTCTAAGCTCCATGCAGAATTTCTACCCAGAAGTGGGTACTAGGGTGCCTTATCTGTGCACATTGCCCCAGGCTCCTAAAAAGATTTGTGTGATGCAAGGAATATACATTTAAATGTTTTATATTTAAATTATATGGCTCAAGGATCTACACTAATTATGTCTTAGCATCTAAAATGTATTCTTTTGGCCATTCACTGCATCCCTACAGAAGGTAAAGGAGGAAAACCAACTTTTTAGGCTTTAAAAAAATCAAATAACCATTCACAGCCTAAATGTACAAAGAGAGGAGGTAGAATGTGTATAAACTTACTTCCATTGTTTTGCATTCCCATTCTTTACACAACTACTGCCGAAGTATCAAAGTTGGCCAAATTCAAATGATAATGACAAAAGACAGTTTAAAAAGTAGTATATCTTCAGCTATGCACATAGTTGGCATTCAATAAAATACTCAAAAGAAACCAAAATGGTACAGTTTGTGGATTACTAATGTGCCTTTGTATGTTGTAAAGGCCCAGTAAAAATGTCAGACAAAACCCCTTGGAAACACATGGAGATTAAATGATACCTTACTGAATTAATCAGTCAATGGATCATAGAAGAAATCAGGGAAGAAGTAAAGTTGCTTGACTCCAATGACAATGTAAACACAATATATCAAAACCCACGGGACATAATAACAACAGCCCCAGGAGAGAAGGTCCTAGTTGTATACGAGCATATAAAAAGCACAGAACGACACCAAGTAAATAATGCAGCTCATGGTCCTAGAAAGACAAGAATATTAATAGACGGAAAGAAATTATAAAATCAGAGTGGAAACTAATGAACTTGCGACTGAAAAGCCAACAGAAAGGATCAATGAATCCGAGTTGGTTTTCTGAAAGAATGGGAAAGACATCTGGTATAGGGGGGATGAGAGGGAAGGGAGGGGGTAGGAAATAAAAAGGACCAGATCAGATACGTATATGTACCAATTCTCCCACGATAGTGCATTTGCTATGTATCATAAAAATAAGTTAATTAAAAAATCGACAAATTTTTTAAAAGAGAACGTTCATAAATTTGTAACAATACTCAAAATATTGCCTTCTGATTGGAGATTATGGTGTGAGAGCTCACAGATACAAACTATTTATAACAATGAACACATTAGCACTGCACTGTGCTTATTAAAACATAATAAGGTGGAAAGGGACATTAATAAAAGGTAGAATTAAATTGCAGAACCAGTAAGTTCACTAAAAAAGTACTGAATACAATTAATCCTCATTTACCATGCAACAGAATATCTCTGGAAAACGTTTTGGTAAAACAGTGGTTGGAACAACTGGTTCTGTGCTTTGAGTGTACTCTGGAAAGACAAACAGTTTCTCATTTAGTTTTTACATTTCTAAGGATTTAGAGTGAACTGTGAGATAAATAATAATCTTCAAAATAAGACGTGTAAGACGATAGACACCTATTTTTGCAGCACATTATTTTAATCTCTTTAGCACTTAACACATCTTACATAAAACTATTTTCAAGCCCAAAATGGGACAAGGAAAAGCTATGCCACAATTTGCACTTGAAATATTATTTTTGGGTCCAAGTGACAGGAGCTAAGGAATAACTGGTAAGTTCACTCCACCTTGTGCAGGCCCCTTCCAGCTCTGCCTGTGGGCCTGCCGGAAGGACAGCAGCGGGCAGCACGCTGGCTCGAGAGGCTCTGTGAGGCAGTGCGGTCTACTGCGGAATGGCTTTGGAGAGAGAAGACACGTAACACAAGGCCCCAGATGGGGTCTGGGCTCACATCCTCTGTCCCCGCTTCCAGCCCCTCCTGCCACCAAGATGCCCTCCTGCTTCCTTCTACATTCTGCTCCTCCCAGCTATCTCCTGCCATCTTGGAGTCTTCCACATGGAGGAAAGTCACTACACGCAGTGGGAGGTCTTTGTGACTCCGGCGCCCTGCACCCTATCCTTCCTCCCAGGAGCCCCCTTACTGGCCCCATTCCCAAGTGACAGTCAGAGCCCTCCGCCCCAACGAGAGACACCTGAGGGCAACTGCCTGGCCGCTAAATGCTGGTGGAGAGCAGAGTGTGGAACTTCTGGTAAGGAGGGTGTTGCGTCTGATGTGTGTTCATTTCAGGATGTGTCTCTGCCCTCACATACACAAAAAATCTAAAACCTTCACTTCATGTATTAACAAGATGGCTTTGCTCAGCCCCTCCTTCCCGATCTCTGCTGCCAAAGAGAGGAAGGGGAGAAGAAAAAAGAAGCAAGCTCACTTACGTGGCTCCCTAAGGATTACGATTATCTAAAACCTACATTAAGAGTAATCTAATAAATATTTAAAATAAACGAATTACAGACATTACTAAGAGGACAAATGCATGTTTCACTACAGCCCCAAACACTGCCTTCAACATATATTAAAACAGAATGTGCTTTTCACACTCCTCCATGTTTTCATTTTGACAGGACACTGCCTGCCTCTGTCTAGATTCACTTTTAAGCCTCTCATTCCTATTTACTAAAGAAACACGAATTCCCAAAGTGAAAACAGGGAGTTGGCTTTTAAAAAGAGCCTTTTGAAAAATTCACTCTGGAACTGTTGCTGTTCTTTAATGAGAAGTGGAATTCTTGTTGTTATTTAACAAAAGTGGGACTAACTTTGCTTATGGTAAAAGGTGATGTCCAGTGCCTTGTGATCTTTCAAGGTTTTGACTCTGGGTACCATCACCTTAGTCAAGTGGGGATGAATAAACCCAAGTACATCTCAGCGGGCTGGCTGTTGTCACTGAAAGCTCTAGAAGGTTCCTATTGCTGCCATACACCAAGAGAAATACCTTGGTGGCCAAGCCCTGGCTCTCTGTCACCTAGCAGAGCACATGCCAGGCTGAGTACATGGTCTGTTTACCAGCCCTGCCTGCACGTGTTAACTGCGGCAGAGGAAACAAACAGGGAAGCAGAGGCCGGGCAGCTCCGCGTGGGAGGGCCGCAGGTGCTGAGCGGCAGGGACCTGCTTTCACCTCAGCCAGGCTGTAGCCGAGCACCCGCACTTACACTGCCCCCTGCAGTCATGGGAACATCTGTGGCAGCAAAGGCTGCGAGGAGGGAAGTGGGGCTAGCCCAGGCCGGCGTGGAGGTGCAGGACTGTAACCCCAGCACTCAGGAAGCTGAGACAGGAGCGTGGCAACTCTGAGCCCAGCCTTGGCAAATCGGTGACTTAATGAGATCCTCTTTCAAAATTAAAAAAAAAAAAGGGTTGGGGATAGAGGTCAGCGGTAGGAGGTCCTGGGTTCAATCAAAGTATCCTCCTGCCTATGCCCGGCCCTGACCCTCCCCCCAAAAAGAAGGAGGAGCCAGCTTTGAATACCACTGGCACCCTAGTGCCTAGACCCAGTCCGTGAGATACTGGGCTTCTTTCGCAGGAATCCCCCCTCCACAGTGGAAAGACGTGTGCACCCACCACAGGCAAAGGTGACCTCTAGCTGCACCTGCTTTGCCAGATGATAAAAGTGAGGGTAGTAAAAGTTAGGACAATGTCCTAAACACTAGGTGAGCAGAAACAGTCATAAAATATAAAAATAAGCTCAGAGAATCCACTATGAGGCAGTGACAATAAAAGCTCTTTGTTTACTGAGCTTTCCCTAGGGGTTCTCAAAATGTCAGGGCACGTTCCTCGGTGGAAAATAAATATTATATCTTGCTAAGCAAATTAAAATATCTTCTGAGCAAAAGAAAGTAACAATGTAGTCACTACCCAATTAGGTAACAAACTATCTTTATGAAGCCTGAGCCTATCCTTTGCTGGGTCTGCAGAAGGGCATGGATCCTTCCAACCATGGAGAACTATGCAGTATGACAGAGACAACTTGCCACGAGTTCTGCCTTCAGGAGAACAACCTCAGCGAGGTCACGCTTGCTCACGTTCATACAGACAGAAGCACCAGAAGGCAGGAAGACGCCGGCTGTGAATCTGTTCATACAGAATGGGACCACTGAGTTCTGCTATGCACCAGGCAAAGAGCAAAAGGAACACTATGTGAACCTCACACATATGACCATAAGTAATTAAATAAATATGTAATATGATAAGCATTGACACTGAATGGAAAAGTAGAGTAAGGGTTTACTAAAGTGGAAATTACTACGGACACCTGTAAGCTAATGAAAGGACTGTTGAAGGCTGGGTAAGCAGTCAAGACGGTGTGTATTTTAGGACACCAGAAATGACTCTTATGTAGAGGACAACTCACTGTACAGAAAAATGTGTATGATGTAGGAGAATTTATACTGATGCACTGAGAACAGGTGAATAAAAATATCAATCAAAAATGTTAATAGTAGAGAAAACAATGGCTTAGAGGCTTCAGAAGGCTGAATGGGATTTTCCACTACTGGCCTGTGACACCAGGGGCCCTCTGTAAATGGCAGCAGCGGTACAGGAATGCTAAGGAAAGCCCTGCAGTGGGCCCACACATGCATCTACACCAACCCTGTGAGCACAAGGGTAGCCACAGGGTAGGGAGCATGTGGCCAAGGCCCGGAGATGAAAGACCGCGCTGTTGCTGCGGGAATGCTGCTAGATGGTGATGAATCTGCGGTTATGCTCTGGTGCAGATCATGAATTGCCAGAGACAAAATCTAATAGTTACCAGAAGCTGCAGCTCTCTATTTGCAGAAGTCTCCTTCTGCCAAAAGCAAATCAGCTGATGAACCAGAATTTTATTGTGTATGAGACACAGAGAGCACTGCTTCTGAAAATTTAGCCTATCAACGAGCTATCAAGAGACCGTGGGGAAATGCGGCTAAGAATCCAGAGGCTATGATACCTAAGGAATGGAGTCAATCGTTGGACTAACGCTAATAAAGTGGCACCCAGTGCAAGGCATGCGAGGGATGAGAGAGGCTGATGCGAACTGAAGGACTACTCCTCCCTACCCTCCCGGCGCACGGGTCACTCACACGCGTTCCAGGAAGTCCGGTGCACAGAAAGAGTGAAGGACCAAGACTCCAGGCTGCATTGTACGGGAAGACGTGGGCCGCACCCACAAGGAGAAGGGCCGTCAGGCCTCGTGGAAGAGGTGCTGAGGTCCGACAATGAGACCTCCTGCCCTGCTCCACCATTTACAAGCATGTGACCTTGATACTCACCTCTGAACCTCAGGCTCCTCGTCTATTCCATGGGAACGACACTAGGACTCATCTTAGCACAAGGGCCAACACACATTAGCCGTTTCTCCTTTTAGTGAACGGGACAAAATGCCACTGCATGAATACCAAGGGTTTGGAGAGCGATTGCAGATGAATGTAAGAAGTAGTTCTGAATAAATAAAGCTCTCCCAAACTGGAATTCCACAAAATGTTTCACGCCAAGGAGGGTTACTGTCTGTCCAGGAAACTGTGGAGGAGACTCGTGTCGTGGGTATGAAGGTGAACGTCAAGTTCCTTTCCAATGAGGTCGAGATTCATTAAAACCTTTCCCACTGCCTACAGTGAATTTACTACTTTCAGAGCAAGAAAAAAGAAACACAAAGATGGAGGCAATGGTGAAGACAGCGGAAAGTTTAAAGTACAGAAGTAAGCACGGAAGGAATAATCACAACGGAGCTTATTAAGGAAGAGCACCTCCGGTAAGCGACTAGGTCCAAGAAGAAGCAGTGACGGCAGCAGAGGCCGAAGGGGCCAGGGAGGAGGACACTGGGTGTGCGGCTCTCTCTGCGACGCTTGGGGATTTGCCCGCCTTTCCTTCCTCATTGCTTCGGCAGTTCTGGATCTGTGCGGGGCTACCCTCTACGTCCTTAGGAAACTGAATCTCATGTACTTGCAGAGCATGTTTGTATGTACACAGCGTGCAGCAGTGCAATTCTAAAATTACCAGCATTAACTTACGGGCTGATCCACCACTCTCTGACTTAGGGATGACCTCTAGGGGAAGCAAAGGCAGTGACTGACGCCTGGAGGTCAGAGGCAGGACCTCATGTCACGAGGTGCTAAATGGTCCTTCCACAGTCAGCTGTGCCAAAATGTGTTCCACGCGCGCCTACAATGTGTGCACCTACTTAGAGATCATGTTATACCAAATTAGCAAGCAAATATTCATCCAGCAGCTGCAGGTTAGTAATCATGTCATTAAATCTTCCAGGCAGGACCTGGAACACTGGCTCAGAACTGAGACGCCACCAGAGACCACAGGGTACAATGCTCCTGTCTCCAGCTGTGGTTTATACAATTTCCCTCCATTAATTTAGAGGGATCGAACTCTTCTGTGACATTCTTCTTATTTGTTGATCACTAGAGGGAAAGTATTGAGTGTTTCTTGTTTGTATAATAACCCTAAAGACAGATGGAGGCTTTTGTACAGTTTTCCACTTTACTTATTAAGAAATTCAGCATAACTTCAAGGAGGTTGAGTCTTCCTGTGCTTACAAGTACATCTAGAAAAACATTTCAATAAATAAAGCAAACACATCTATGAAGGACTCAATTACTCCCTCTATCAAACTAGAACTGATGATCAAAATGAAACCTGTCCTAGGTAAACAATGAAAAAAGGACATATAAGAAAGTTATTGTCCAGTTCTGAAAGTGTTTCATAAGTCCACTTCAGTCTTTCAGTACACAACTATTCAATATCCAACTTCTCACTTCTCAATGCCAGTTTTTTCCAGACATTATGATAAACAGCACAAAGTGACCTACTTTCGCTAACACCTAAGAAAAGTGATGCGTCATCCCAAAAATCTATTTCTCTCACTTGCAGGGCAAGAGACAAATACTTTTATAGTTTTCTTTGACAGGATAGGAAAGGCTCTTTTAATAAAAATTCTCAAAAATGTTCAATTTTTGGTGAATAGTATCTAGAGAATGTTTCTTTATGACCATACCATTTAATATAAACGTTGAGAGTTCCACTTTCTAGCCAGAAGTGAAATCTTATAGCAGACTGGGAATACTCATGATGGCCTTGCAGGGCACTGGACAGTGAAATGCTGTAAGGACCATGGTGATCGTTTAAAAAGTAGTTTTCTCTGGGAGAGCTTTTAGTTTGGATCCGAGGGCAGCAAGACCCTCTAGTGATTATGAGGAAGGGTGACCTACTCTGAGCAGATACCGGCCTCATACAGGTCGCTTCTGAATCGTGTTCTCTATCTCGCAGCTCTGTGGCCCTGAACAAGGAAATTCTCTACGTGCTTCCAAGTCCCATCTGTCACATGGGGCGATTAACACCTCCCTTGTAAAGCAACTGTGAAAGTTACAAGACACACAGGCTGGAAGACCCATGGCACAGAGCATTCCATACTGAAGATGTGCTTGGGAACTTTCCAACAAAAATGTTACATTTAATTGAAAGAACTGAAAATACATGGTACTGTGAGAAAATTATTTTCTTCATTAATCCACCATTTGCAAAAACATGGAAATTCTAAATTTCCTTATGAAAATGAAATGCATAAAAAGAAAATCTGTTATGTACAAAAAATCTTTCTGGGATTATGACAGGCACTCATTTACCAATACAAGGCAAATTTATATCTTTACCAGGTCAAGTATTCCAGGCCATAAGTACAATTATAACTCTGTATTTGGTTTATTTTTTGATCAGTATTTTTTGTAGTTTTTAGTATACAAGTCTTAAACATGTTTTGCTAGACATACAGGAAGTCCCTGACTTAAGAACACTGGAGTTGAGAACTTGCACAGGTGTACTTGTATTAGATTCATTTTGTCAGTTTATGAAAGAATCTGACTTAAAATAATTCTCCCAGAATGGAACTTGTTGGTAAATCAGGGATTTACCGTAACATTAAGTTGGTCATTTTGGGGGAACACTATAAATGGTACTGCGTTTCTCATGTCTGTTTCCACGTACTCATTCTTAGTATACAGAAATACAATTGACTTTTTCCCCGTTAATCTTATATCCTTGGACTTTGCTGAGATCACGTTTAAGTCATAGCGCGCGCACATGTGTGTGTGGTAGTTTTACAGACCCTTGAAATTTTGCATGTGTGCAATCATATTAGATGAGACAGACAGCAAGAATAAGGGGCTAAAGGAACGTGGGAGCCATGAGAGGAAAGTGAACAGGAAGCACACACTTCCATCATACACTGGCAAACAAATACCAACTACTCAGAATTTGTATAAACTGACAAAATAACTATACCTGAATACTTCTGAAAAGGAAGAATAAAATGACAGTTCTACCCAACTGGATGTCAAGACTGACAGCACAGTCACGGTAATTCAGACTGCGTGGAACCTTGGAAGGGTAATGCAAAGATCAGTGGCTCGGAGTACAGGTTCCCCCAACACAGCTCCATACCAGCAGAGCTAACTTACTTCTGGTAAGAGTACAAAAGAATTCAACAGAGTTGAATAGATTTTTCAACAAATGGTGTTGGAATAACTGGATACCATTAGTAAAACTATGATCACAACCTCATACCTTACACTTCATGACTGACACAAAGTTTAACTCAGAAAAGGTTATAGATTTCACTACATAACATAAAGCTAAATAATTTTTAGGAGAACATAGATTTCATGACCTGGTGCTTTGTGTCCTTAGATATGACACCAAAAGACTGACTCACAAAAGAAAAAAACTGGCGAATTTGCCACCAGGGATTAAACTTTTGCTTCTAGATCAGAAGGATGGTAGAAGTCTCATTCTAACTTGCTCTAAAGTTCTAAAATGGAAACTTGTTTTAAAAATAAAAATAAATCATTTTCTCTCATTATGTCTCAGGATTTGCGATACCTTGAAACGTAATTTAGGTAGGTACCAAACCAAAAACAGTAACACGAGTTACTCATGCCTGTAAGGACATGACGTTATGAGTAGATGAGATGAGAAAAAGGGATTTCATATAGGCGTAATGTTCTTTCTCACTAATAATTCATGTAAAAATCCATATAGTCTGTTATGCTTTGGATAAAAACCGCCCCCCCCATGCATTCAGATGCGGGGTTTGGATGGTGACCAGATCACAAGGGCACTAACTTCCATTAATCTGCTGACGAGTTCACGGCGGAATGGACTGTTGGGAGACTGGACCGAGTACTTGCAGGAAGTAGGTCATTTGGGATGTTACCCGAAAGAGTACATCCTATCCCTGGGTCCCTTCCTTTCTCTCTCCTCTAATCTCCCCTCCACTCCCCTCTCTCTCTCCCTCTGCATATATACACATCCATCTCCTGCTTCCTGACCACTATTAAGTGAGTAGTTTTCCTCAACAGTTCTGCCATGATGTTCTCTCTTACTGAAGGATTAAAATAAAGGAGCAAGCCTATGTCCCTGGACTGAACCTCTGAAGTTGAGACCCCAGGTAAACCTTCCTTCCACTAAGTTGTCATTCCCAAGTATTTCGTCACAGCGATGCAAAGCTATCATACAATTTAAACTGAACAATTCCAGGTTTCAGTGATTTCTTATTCCAAATTGAAGTGCGGTATTTAGTGGAAGTTTTAGGAAGACATTACAAAAATAATCATCAAAGAAGACAGGATTTGGGGCAGAAATGACTTCTTATCCTACCAAACCTCAAAGGAATTAATCACTTTCTTTCTATATTCCCTAGTACTTCAGTACTAGAAGAACAAAAGTAACCAATATCATGTTGGACATTTTCTAGTCTTCCTTGTTAATTCTGTATTTTTAAATAATCGTTTTCTTAAGAGATGTGTATCGAGTGGTGACATCTTAAAAATGACAAATCCTCTGCAAGCTCCACTGGTGTGAAAGTCTGTTGTAACAGAGTGACACAAAACTGCAAACTATTTTGTTCTAAGGAAACAAAAGAAATGCACTTCGTATCCCATAACAACTCTCAAAACTGGGCAAGTTCAAGATGCACTTTCCCACTTTCCACCTCCCTTCCCACACATCATGAGGGTGTGGATTTAAGGACTGTAAACAAATAACAGTATCCAATGATAGAAGATCCATGTGTAGTGCAACATGGAATCTCAATCTCTATTTAAATGTATGTGGTTTTGAGACTGAAATATGTTTAGTGAACAATGCAACCCAAGAATGGTACTTAGAACTCTTAGCCTCAGTCCACTGTGTTTGACTATCAAAGAAACGGATGGTTTCACAAATTCATAGCACCAAGGGTTTTAAGAGTTCTATGTCAATATAGCTTACTTTGGGCTGACTGAGTGTCCCCAAGAATCCAGGCAGAAAGGTTCTGCCAGTATGGCCTCTAACTGGAAGCTGGTGAACAGTAAGACATCCCTGGGGTCTCCTTTGTCTCCTCCGGTAGATTGGCACTATTACTAAGTAACCAAAGACCACCCCCCAAAAAGAAAATGAAATAGATAAGCGGGAGATAAGATAAGGTAGATCAGTAGAGATAGAAGAGAAGATACAAAATTAGGAAGACTTTTTTCTACACATACAATTTAGCCTCTTCATTTCTTAAGAATCAAAAAACATTTTCGGTATAAATAGAACAAAATTGAATCCCTGTCACAAACACTCTTAATTAACTTAGAACTGCTTTCATTCTGCCTTCTTAAAGAAAATCTGCATAGCAAGAAACTGCATCTCAGAATCCACAATCAGAACAGCTAAGGAAACCAGTCTGGCAGAACTTACAAATTCCTTCTTAGTTACTATTTATAGAGCAGAAGTGAACAATTAATTGAATGACTTACAATTACTATCAGCGTCTAAAACATTTACTGTATCTTGTTCACATGCAGAATCCTATGTTTTCTGTACAATGGTTTCAAAGACCATAGCATTATACCCAGAGTATCAGCTGAGGAGCTTGACTGCTATCATTTGAATAATGTGAACTACGTATTATTCAAAAGATCTGAATTTAAAAGACTGCCAAAAAAAAGGACATGAGTGCTATTTTTGGTTCATAACGGTAGCATGACTCCTTCAATTTATCTCTCTTCATTTGAAAATGAAAATTCTCTATTAAGATGAGACTATAATAAGAAAAACACCAAAGAGAGCAAGAGAGACACAAGTGGATGAATGGGTTGTGAAGGTACAGGACAAACTTCTCGGCAGATCTCGGTGAAGACTGAGTATGTTTACTTGGCACCACCCCTCAGAAAGGCAGGTCGCGGCAGGAGAGTTCAGAGCACAGGTTGGCAACACAACTGAAAACATGGAGGGTGTGAGGCTTTAAACACAGCGGTTGTGGGCCTGAGACCCAGACCCCAGCGTAGCAAATGAGGCAAGGCCCACACTACGTCACCAGCAACCTGGGTTCCCAAGGAGTCCCAGAGACTGGTACAGTGGTAGGGCCTTTAGTTGCTTCTCTAAACAACTCTCCCAAGATCAAACATGGACACTTGCCATAAAGGAATTTTGTCCCTCTGAAGGAATGAGCAGCTCTGGGAAGACATTTTTGGGGGTTGGGGTGATCTACCGAACCAGCAGTTCCAATTCGGAAAGTAGGTTGTTGGCACCTATGACTTTACACAGTGCGTGTGTTATCAACAGCTCCCACCTTTACATTCTGAGATCCCAGTCGAGGCTCAGGAACTTCCTTTTAAGCGTTAATGGGCTGCTGAGTGTCTAACATGAAAAGCCAGAGGCCTCTATCATCAAACAGAAGAAAGGACCTGCAGGCAAACCAGATACTCAAAGGACACGCGAAGAGAACTTCAAAAGGCCCAGGAAAATTGTCAAGAGAAATGAGTGAGGCTATCCAGCCCTAAAATAAAACTCAAATGCTCTTTACATAAAGCACAAAATAAACTTTAGAAACTAAATAAACACCGGGAGCAAAAAACCCAGCCACACAGTTTGAAGAAAAATCAAGGAAGTCTCCCAGAAAGTAGAGTGAGTAAGAAAAGTTAGAACGCAGGAAAGAAGCCAGGCGTGGCGGCACAGGCCTGTAGGCCCAGTGCTCTGGAAGGCTAAGGCATGAGGATCACAAATCTGAGACCAGCCTGGGCAACTCAGTGCGACCCGCCAATAACAAATAAAAGTGAAATACATGATGGTGAAAATACAAGGCTCCATCTAGCAGATCTGACATTCAAGAAACAAAAATTCTAGGCTTTTCTGGTAAGAGAGTAAAGAATATTCTAAGGGAGAAAGTATTTAAATAATAGTAAAATGGAAGAAAGACCCAAATATCTAGAGCTGAATTGCATTCTGTTAGTCTGAAAAAATAAAGAAACCAAAAAATCCACAGTAAGACAGGTCAAACTACAATTGCAGAACATCAAGATTAAGAGACCTTATACAAGATCTCCCAAAAGATGTCTTCGATAAGAAATGAGACACAGATACAGAACACTAGGTACAAAGTATGGCTGAGTTACAATGACAGAAGATTAACTTAAAATAAGACAGGTGTGACGTCACCTGTAATGCGGCACTCTGGGAGGCTGAGGGAGTAAGATTCCAAGTTCTGCCCTAATCGGTGCAATTGAGCAAGTCGGCAAGACCCTCTCATATAACAAGAGGGCGGGGGATGTTCACCAGCTGCACACAAAAAAAGTTATAAATATTTTAATTTTTGTTTCATTTCTGTTTCCTGGGCAAATCAAGGGGAAAAGCAAAAGACAAGTTCAAATGTGACTATAGGTTTTCTATAAGGTACACATTAAAATTTTCAAATTCAAAACTTTGACGATATTCTCAGATGGATGCTTGGAATCCAGGAAGTGAGTATTAACTAACACTCACATGCTTTCCTTATTCTGATGAACTCTCCCAGACTTTTCAGACCCATATGAGACATCAAAGGCGTTCTTGTGCTGTTGTATCAGCGACACAATTTCAGATCATCCGGTGTGTTTGCGTATGAACAAAGGGGATCAGTGTGCTTCTGGCTTCCCTACTCCTGGCCCCAGCTCCGATGGGTTCTCCTGAGAGCCGCGGACTCTCATCACTCTCCTCTTACCACACTGATGATTTTTCCCCGTAAATTTTCATCACCAACTGGTATCATCTAGGTTAATTATCTGTCTCCTGCCCCATTATGTAAACAAGTCCTGAAGGAACATCCTGTGTCTGTGTTACTCGCCCCTGTACCTCCATTATATTCAGATACTGTATTTAAACGCCTCCATGCGCGCAACTACAGAAAAGCGTGTTTCTCTTAATGTCTCTATGGCTCCTATCTCGATGTCCCCCCAAAGCCTCGTGTGCCCACAGGTGGGATTTTCCCAGGGGGCTGGATCTAGGGTGTGTGACACGAGAATTAAGTGTGCGATGCCGGGCTTAAGGGTGCCCAGGCTTGGTGTGGTGGCACCAATCAACGTGCCCACAGCCTGCTGCTGCTGCCTGCTGCCCTCCCCTAGAGCCGGCCAGCGGTGGACTGAGACTTCTACGAACCATGAGCAGCGACGGACCTTTCCTCCTTAACTCTGGATGTCAAGTATTTGGTCTGAGCAACGACCAAAACTCAGGTGATGTCCTGGAAGCAGATTCTCACTAACCACTCCTGAAATCAGTGCTTTGCATGGTGGCGTGGTCACTGCTAATGCACACGCTCCTACCTCACTGCAGTGTCGTCTGGCCGAAGAGGCCTGGGCCTCTGCAGGATCCCATTCCAGCCAGCCCTGTCTACAGGGACTTTGTGACTGCTGTCTAGTCTCTGGGTCTTAGATCTAGTCCACTTAGTCATTCCTGTTTCCTCACCTTGGACATTTCGTGGCTCCAAGGGAAATGCACTTAAAGTGCGAGCTGCTTCATATTATAGCTCTTGGATAAAAAATCCAAGCCCGACAATCCAGGCTGGAGATTCCACACTTGCAGTTCTTACCTGAAGTGCTAGGACAGCTACTTCTGGAACGTGATCTAGTAACCTGCACACTGGTGTTCTAATATGAAAATAAATCACAGAGAAGGATGTTCCTCTGTTGAAATCGCCCGGGTAGATGCTGAGGTGCCTTCCTGAAATTTCCCCTGGTAGACAGCGGTTCTTAGTGGAGTTCTTTTATCTCCATAGCCCCCATTATTCTCCACTATCACAAGTCTACAGGATAATTCAGACAATAAAAGTTAGATGAGGAGGATGAAAAAGGGACATATAAAACAGATTTCTCGAGTAATCTCAGTAAAAAATGGTATGTTATGAACAGGGTATCTGATCTGATAAAACATTTATATGCTGAGGTCACTGGGCTATCCTAAACATCTTGGCCATATAGCTTCGAGCACTGGTTCATTCTACTTAAAAGCCACATGTCACTGCAGAAGGTGTCCTTGGAGTTACCGAATCAAGGACTCAAGCTCGTCTAAGGTGTGAGGATTTTGTTGGTATTTTCACAGAGCTACTTCAAAGGTTGGCTGAAAGTATGAACCTTAAATCAGAGATATTGGCTTAACCCTGGGCTGTGTGGTCCCTGAAGCAAGTTATTTACCCAACCCTAAGGCTGAATCTCCTCAATAGTCAAGGTATGGTGATGACAACTGACCTCATGGGGCTGCTAAGGGCCGAAACTGAGATAAGGCGAATATAGCATTAGATGCTCGGCATACTGAGCACCGAAGGGTCAAACCAACCACAGCGGGCCGGACGCTCCCTCCCCGGGCCAGCCTGGGAAGTGGTGCCACCTAGAGACTGTCTGAGGCAGAGCACAAGGAAGAACTACTGCTGTCAACGTGGTCTGCACACATTCCACGGCAATTTCAGTAAGAAGACTGCAGGAATCTTAGGAAAAGGTGAAGAACAAGACAATTTCACAAAATCCTGCCAATGAGAAAAAAGTTGTTTGGAGTTTTAAATCTGTCACGACAGAAAATTTACATATTATTAATCTCTGGAAGTTTGTCTATGGCGGTGATGGCAAACCCGCGAGAGCTTTCAATGGTAACACATAGCCAGCTGAGGCGTGTGCCATAGGTTCCCCACCACTAACGCACTGCTTAAGTGTCTCTGTCTCACGTTCATATAATAAAACCTCACTCCAAAATAACAGTACTAAGAAGTGGGACTCTAGGGACCTGACTGGATTACGAGGGCTCTACCCTCAGAGGTGGAGCCTACAAGAGGTGTGAGAGAGCATTTCTGCTCCTTTACCCGGCGAGGACATGGCTAGAAGGGGTCATCAAGGAAGAAGGGAGCCATCAACCAATGGCTACTGCCCCTTAACCTTGGACTTCTCGACCTTCAAAAGTGTGAGCAACGAATTTCGGTTGCTTATGAGTAATTATCCAGCGTAAGGCATTCTGTTATAGAGACAGGAACTGAGACATCCTCCCCGCTACACACACACCAATCCGAAAATGAGAGAGAGTGAGAGAGAAGGGAAAGGAAAGGATGCATGGCCACTTTCTGCAGTACTGCTGCCGGCTTCCGAGTGGCTCTGTCCTGGACTTCGCCCCAGCCACCCTAAGTTAGCACAGGGTGGAGAAGTGTTTAAAGTCTGTTTGTTTTCTGGCTTCTGAAGAGTACCAATGTCCCATTTATTCAGAAAAATCATGAATATTAATTCTGAATGTTTAGAGTAATATATAAGGTAATGTCTGTAGGTAATGTTGGAATGAGAATCTAAAAGTGAGAGTGTAGGGCTACCAGCACAAACATGGTTGAGTAGTTTTCTAAATTTATTATTTGGTTTGTTATCTGTTTTAGGATAACAAAGGGGAATAGCTTTCCCTAGGCTACAGCGAACCGACATCTGAAGTTATAGCCATAAAAAGGAAGCTGTCTTCAAACACTTCTAAGAGAATTTTTTATTTTTAACCCGTAAGTGGCCTGGGAGATATTCACACGTGAGGATGCTACAGAGACATGCTTTCCAGTGAAAAAGGTGAGTGCACTGAGCAAGACATTCTCCTTAGTACAGTGTCCCAGGAAGCTCTCAGCCCCCAGTACCACTGCTACAGGTGTGGCCTGCACAGAAAATCTCCGCCTGGAAGTGATCATCAGCGACGATGCTTTCTATCTACACTACCCTGATTAGACTTCTTGCTATCCATCTTCTGATAAGTACCCCGAACTCACAACTGGTCTTCACCCCCAAGAAGATGATCAGTTTCCGATGGGAAGAGCTGGGAATCTCAGTGACGTGCTCCCAGTCCCACGGTCAGGGTATGTGCAGAGCTTTGTGATCCTCTCTTTTTTGGGACATCAGAAACAAGTTTTCTTCGCAGGCTCTGTTGCAGTGTTCTAAACACAGCAGGGGCCAAGGGGGACTTACAGCCAAGAAGCACGACTAGGGCCAGTGGATTAAACACTATTGAGCAGATACATCAGGGATAGGGAATAGGTTGTGTAGACCCATTAGGGTTCTTGCTAAAGACAAGCCAAGGTCCACAGATACTAAGGACAGGAGTGAGAAACTTGATGACACTGAGAATGGTCACATACCAAAGGTAGAGAATTCTCCCTGAACTGCAGTAGCAAGACTTTAACTGTCGCTAGGCATTTAAGGCTGACAGGAGGGGCACTACGGCTGAGGGCTGCTTCTTGGCTTTATCAGTTTGCTTTGCTCACTAGCGGGGAATGGCATTTGGGGAACAGAATGTGCTCCTTCATCCAATGTATGAAAATGAGGTCACGAAACAAGGCTGGAGGAGAGCAGATGAAACAAAACAGACTGAATTAAGTCCCCGGGGCTATGGAGATGGTATCATCATCAACACAGCCAATGTCAACTGCAGAAACATCTCAGACTTAAAGCTAACCATATTTATGTATATGGGATCTATCTTTTCCATATGCAAAGATCTTACTTTAGAATTGGATACTTTTTTGGAATCCAAGAGATTTCATGATATCTCACAATTATTTATAAAGCTACTCTTTGTTAACATTTCTAAAGAATGCTACCCCACAGTTTCAAATAAATTGTAAATATATAAACTATATTTAATCTCTTTTAGTTTCCTCAAAGAAGTGAATACAGAACCCACGTCTCTAGTTCATCAAATTTAATGCAGATTAAATGAGGAAATTGCAAAAATGTCTTCTGCTTATAAGGACACACTACATTCATTAGTAACATATTCAGTAGGTACAAACTACACAGTGAGTACAGAAATAGCACTTTGACGGTGTTATACATGCCAGGAGTATCATACAGGGTTTTACAAACAGTAGCGTATTAACTCCCACAATGACTCTGTGAGGCAGGGTTTATTACCACCTTTCATTTCACAAATGAGGAAACTCAGGCCCCAAGATGTTGGGATGCTCAAGGCTGGGCTGGTCTACCGCTGTTAGGCAGACAGGAAACCAGAACTTGAACAGTGAAAGCCGGTTCCATCGCTGACGCTTCTCACGATCACCTGTGCCCAAAGAAGAAACTGAGGTGCACAGCTAAGAATTCTCCCCAATTTGGCAGCTGCTCTTTAGCTCCCTGCTTGTATACAACTAAGCCAAGGTCGTTGCAGCTTTCTTCAAATTTTCCCTGGCTTTTCCTTGAACACTGTCTCATGGATTATCTCTGGAGACTACATCTGAACCAAATCCTCTTTGTTCTCATATCTGTGCTACCAAGAAAGTATCCTATTAATCTTATCAAGGCTTTTTGGGCTAGCTCATTTACTTTCTGCTTTATCAGACCCTGAGAAACCACACTACTTACGTTCTCTAATTGGTTATCTGCCATTGGTCCCCCATCCCCAATCCACAGGCTCAAGGGATTCTGGACAGAGTTGAATAGCAATGCATAAGAGAGTGCTTCTCCACAGAAGTTTGCTTCCAGCCATGCCCAGAGGTCCTGAGAGGTGCACACTGTCCGGCCTTCTGCTTTGTTTTTCTTTATGTTTTAGGGAAGCAGCAGCTAGCCTTAGAACTTGACGGCAGCCTCCAGTGCTGTGTACCCTCCCCATTATGAAGCAATCTAAGTGGATTCTGAGTTAACAAAGTGTTCTTAACACTACAATTTGTCCTCCAGCCTCCAGGATTGAGAATTATAAGCCTGAAATAAAATATATTTTGGACAGGAAAAATAAAGTAACTTACTTGTCTTTTCGTAGCTCTTTCTAAGATGCTACATGTTCATTTATTATCTCTGAGCTTATTATGGTGACATCTAAATTTCAGTGTTCGGGAGGAAAAAGACTCCCATAGCCTTCAAGATAGGCTAATTTATCCCACTAACGGACTACAGAACCATTAAATGTAGTACAGAATCCGTCTGGTCTGCATAGTTACAAGTTAAGGTGACCAGTTCCTTCCACACTGAAGACTATTCTGTATACCAAACGGGCAAGTTCTGAAGGGGGAAACGCAGGAATCACAGAGATGCTGGAAAGAGCTAAGTGCAGGGGCCTGGAAGGTCATGTGGGGCTGATGTGAGGGAGGCGGTGTGAGGGCTCATGAACAGGACCATGTGTATATTGCAAGGACCATGCCCAATGCCAGGTAGACTGGGACTCTACTGCATAATATCAGCTGCAGAGAGAGAGGGCTGGGCTTAATAAAACGGGGGAGTGCTTTGGATGGTCCATTGAGAATAGGCTTCAGGGGGCCTCAGAAGAAGCGGAGGCCAGTTAACAGGCCAGTGCAATGATCCAAGGAGTCTGGACTGTGAACGCAGTGGTGAGGTGATGGTCCCTTCCTAGACTGATGAAATATGAAATCAACTGGATCATCATGCATTTATTTATTTACTGTCTCCCCTACTAGTATTGCAGTTCCATTGAACAGCCTTGGTCTGTTTCATTTTCTGCCATTACTAGGGCTTAACACAATACTTGCGTACAGAGAATTTACAAATATCTGCCAAATAAGGGAACGAACCTGGCTCAGTTCAGAGTGCCGCCATGTTGCTGAACTAGGACACCTATCCAGGCCTTTCTGACTGCCCAGGTCTAGTTCATAATCTCTATGTTATTTTGCCTCTGTTAAAAAATTTCTTTTTTATCAAGAATAATGTTTTCCACTGTCTAGGTTACACTGTAACGTGTTTCTTAACACCTGAGTGAGGCACACTACACCATGAGTGATCTGCTCTGTGAAACTGGTGTGGAAGACGTAAGAGTGATTCCTTTTTGTAATTCTAATGCAAATGGAAGCAAACCAGGAGAGTGGTCTTCAGGACCTGGACAGGAGAGGGCACAAAGGTGAGTGATGGAATATTTTAGGAAACAGTCAAGATGAGTCACAGATTCTGAGCAAAGTACATTTGACTAGAATTTATGGCGATACAAGTACAAACTTAAAACAACAATGAACAACATGACCAACAGTAAATACCCTGGGGTTTTCTAGAGGCCTGATTTCAAGAGAAGCTATCTCTCAGCTACTGTTATCACAACAACACAGCACGGGTTTGAACCTGCTGGGTGTGAGTATCACCTCTACCGCTGTATAACTGGCTAAATGTCCTTCTGCAATTAATCAAATTCTGTGTCTCGGTTTCCTCATCTGTCACAGATAAAAGATCACTCACTTGCTAGGCTTGTAAAGTCAGGAATAAATACATCTGCACACATGTGAAACATTCAAAACAATGTCTGGTTCATACTCATAGTTTAACTTTACCAAAAACATCCAACTTCACCTAAGAATTTGGTATCTCATTTCTGTTCTAGTAAATACCATGCTTGTGGTCAGCTCAAGTCCAAAAATATTAAATGAAAAACTCCAGATATAAACAATTCCTAAGTTAAATAACTTCTATTACAGTACATTGTTATAATTATTCCACTTTAATATTAGCCACTGCTGTAATCTCTGATTGTGCCAAATTTCTAAATTTAACTACCACAGGTTGTATTGTCTAGGCAAATATATAGCAAAAGTAGTGCTTAGTATAATCTATGGGTGCAGGCATCCCCTAGGGTACTTGGAATACATTCTCTATAAGAGGGGATTTTAATATCTGTCTATAAAGTCTCCCCAACTTCTTTAGGTAACACACAAAGGAAAACCCTTCTGGTATTTGAGTTCAGTAGAACCCTTGTGTCATATGCCCACATTCAAGAGATGAACTTCTAATAGCATTATCAAGAACATAAAGCTAAGAAAGCAATATGAAGCTGGCTGTGCTGATGAAAGCTACAGGGTTGGGATGAATACCCTTGAAAATGCTGATAGAAGTATTTGCATGTTATATGTAACTATAACTTTCAAAGAATATTCTAAGACTTTGCAGAAATACCTAATTTATTTGTATATCATTACCATTATAAATAATTATGCAGCACAACTCTATATGACTCTTAAAGAACAGTATCTATGGATTTAGATACAATTCACTCAGATTAGTAAAATCCTCCTAGTAGTTAAGGGACAAGTTACAGGTGGGCTCTACCAGGATATTTTACTTTTATGTCAGATTACAGCAGTAAGATAGCAGATTATAGTCTCCCTTTGCAAGTATTAACATTTGAGTTATTAGTGAATCTTTCCCCTGTTAAAAACCCAGAGGTTACCTAAAGAAAACTTAATAAGTGTGCACATAACACTACTAAGTGTAGCTGTGAGTTAGTTTAAAGCACAGAATTCCAAAGTAAAGGGGCTATAATGGACCATGAGGTTTCTAAACCACAATGCAACAGAAGTCACTTACTACTTCCTTTAGCATTTATCTTCTTTCTTTCTTTTTTGAAGCTATAGCTACCACATAAATCTAAAGCATTTACAGGTATAATTACATAGGAAATGCTATTAAAAATCTATAGCAAACAGATGCCTCTTTATTAATGAATCCTTCCCCATCAGAGAGAGGTTTCTTTTTTCTACTGTCTGAATGTTTTGCTAAAATTCGTAGGTTGAAACCTAATCAATAATTGATGGTATTAAAAGGTGAGGGCTTTGGAAGGTGATTGTCATGAGGATCTGCCTTTATGAGCTTAGTGTACTGACAAGGATCTGAACAGATAAGAATTCTTTCCTTCTACATTGTGAGGATCCAGTAAAAATACGCCCCTTGATGAGCCAGGAAATGGGCCCGACCAGACACTAAATCTGCTGGCATATTGATCTTGAGATTCCCAGCTGCCAGAGCTCTGAGGAATACACTGTTGCTGAAGCTACTCAAACTGTGGTACTCTGTTACAGCAGCTCAAATAGACCAAGGCACTTATTCTGCATAAACATTTTTAAAAATCCCTTAACAAATCATAAAGCCAGATATTACTTCACTTGGGACTGCTGCTGGGAACACACTGTAGGAATTATTCCTGTGGTTAACAGGAACCCACATTCACTGCATTCAGCTGGAAAGGACAGGATCAGACTAGGGCAGCCTGCCAAGGAAACATAGTCGCAAACCTATCACAAGCCCAGGGGCTTGGCCTAGTGGGCCTTAGCATATCCCGTGCTGTGTGGAAGTTAAACCTCCTCTCGTGAAGTTTTGCTGCAGGATTAGTGGGGGTTGTTAGTAACGCTACAAACACGTGCTTAAGGCACAGACTGCAGTAACTCAGATTTTGGAAGTCTCGCTTTGTACAAAGTCATATTCACAATTTTTCAAACAAAAATGGGCTGGGTGGGCGGGGTATGTAACTCAGTGATAAAGCACTTGCCAAGCATCCACAAAGACACTAATTTTATTGTTGCTATAATTTTAAACTGTCCCAAAAGGCAAACAAAATTATAGCCTTAAAGCAGCCATCTCTTGTCATGAAGCATAATTAATCTGTACTACTGAGTGTCCATGGGTGAATTTATCTCACTTGAGTCAGTTAGGGAAGACCCGGGAAGGACCTATACCAGGTACAAACGAGGGGCTAAGTACTGCAAAGAGGTAAGAGGGCACAGACTTTGCCCCTTAGCTGCGTCCTTTCTCCTTTCGTTTCAGAATAAGGGGCTGGTGTGGACGTGGGGTCTGGATCTGGAAGGCGGAAGCTTATCTTCTTTTACTCACTCATCATTTATTGAAGGATTGCGAGAGATTAAATCAGCATTTCTAATGGAATCTTAACAAAATTTACATCAAAAATTTACATACAATTGGCCGTGTATCCAGTCAACCAACTGCAGAGAAAATACTTGAAGCAAACCCTGCATCTATACTAAATACTGTATATTTAACGTCCATTTTCTTTCATTATTCACTGAGCAGTACAGTTTAACACTATTTACACAGCTGTTACACTGTATCCGTATCTATCAAAAGTACGTGCAAGGACACCGAGTAGGTTATACACAGATATACAACAGCACTTTGTTACCTAAGCGATTTGAATACCTGTAGATTTTGATATTTGACGGAATCCTGGAATCAGTTCCCCTTAAAGGTAGTCGCATATCTCTATTCATTGACAATTATGTTAATGACTACAAAGATGCTATCTATAGATGTCTACTTCTTTAGATCATAGAATCAGGATGTTAGCCCTTAACTGTCATTATTCTATGTCTGGAAGTCCCCAACCCTTCCATAATTATTCCTACTTCTAATCTAATTCATAATTTCTGCTTCCAATTTACCAAGTTCACAAACAACACAAATTTTAAATTCATATTGAATATAAGCCAATAGGAAGTAACTACATGAAAATTTAGGAGTGAAGAACGTACTTCTGTGCTGTAACAGAGTCATTCTGAGCTCAGATTTTTTAAATCTGTAAATAAGTAAGAGGGCTGGTGCAACATTAATGTGTGTATTTACAAGGTTGTTTTGTGTTTGCAGTAAGAGATACAGACTTGCACATAAATATAGAACAGAATTATTTTTATAAAGATTAAATTGTTCACATTATTCAAATGCCCATTCTCCCGACAAAATTTATGAATTGCTATAATCAAATAACAATACCCAATCAGATCAGCTTTATAGAACTTGAATAATGCTATACTGACGTAAGTTCTAAAATAACTGAAAGGGTTTATATTTTGCCTATTATAATTTGGACTCTATTCTCCACAGCATTTTATACGCATGCTTTACTTGAGGAATAATGACCATCCATGTTTCTTCTATGTCTCTCCTTAAAGTATTTTTTACACAATTAACAGTATTGTTCAAATAACAAGTTAAATGTCTAACATAATTGTCTTTCTGTGGAAACTTTCTCAAAAACTGGAAAATAGTGGTTAATCTCATTTTCTACACCCTGTTGATCTGCATTTAAAAGAAAAAAGAAGTGCAATACTGGGTCACTAATATAGCGGAAATCAAATTTTGAAGTAGTTTTTCAAAATGAAAATTATCTTTTTCTCAAGGGATCTAAGTCTCAGACAGGAAGTATGTGTTTTTTTAGTTCTACCGCACAATGTGGTAAATACAGCTAGTAATAGGGCACTGCACACTTCCAAATTGTTAGGAGAGTAAATTTCAAATGCCCTTACCCTAACTATGTCAGCATCTGAGCTGACAGGTTTGCTAGCTGACTGGAGTCCACATCTATTCATAAATCATGACATTACTTTATGCCTGTAGATTCATACTACTAGTAATCATTAATTTTTAAAAAAGGAATTATAGGAAAAAATGCCACCAGGTAAATATTCTCCAGTTATTGTTACTTTTACTTAAATTTGAATTAAATCTTCATCATACCTAAATCATATAACATTCATTTCGTAATTTCAAGTGTGATTGTAACACGTATGCTTTCTGAACCATAAATCAGAAAAAAAATAAAATTTCATCATTTTAACCAGTTTCTTTTCTTTGCCGCTGTACAATTTAAAATATATAATAATGTCATAAGTGAATCATCTGTATAAATAAGAATTCTTTCTTCTTTTTATAAACATAGCATTTGGTGGGACTTGTGTAGGGCAAGTTAGTGTAATTTAATAGAATCTTCTACCTGAGCGTGTTTCACGAATGAATAATTCTAAACAGCCCAAATATTTTTCTAAAAAGACAGTGCATAGAACTGAGCTCCCGCTAGCTCCAAACACCACACTATTTCTTGGATGGAGGCTTCTGCTCTTTGTGGTAGCCCATCTCTCAGTTTCTGAGGGCATTCTGTTCCCCTGTGTTGATCTGTAGCAAGTGATGGGACAGGGAACCGTCACAGGGAACACAGCATGATGTTCTGAATTTTCCATTTGGCCCCATCCCAGAGCCACTTACTACAGCCTCCGAGTAAGTAAATTGAGTAAGTCTCGGTAAATTGTTCCTCCAGGCTCAACTTATTCCCGTACCGAGTCAGCTGTATAGAAAGGCAGGTTAATGATGCGAAGGCAGTGGGATGTTACTTAGTCTGAGGGTCAAAAGCACAGCAGGCCGATGGCTCTGGTAATGCGACAGCTTTCTGTGTTTCTGATGGCATGGCAATGCCTGCCGGCTGCTTGTGTCCCCGTCGGTGTGCTGGGAACACCGTCACTGTCCGGGCCTCCCTACCTCATTTCTCTGTCCGTCTTCCTTTAACCGTGGTCGTGGTCACACAGCTGCAGGCGTACGAGCCGCGCCGCAGACCACAAGCCCTCCTTCCAGCAAGGCGCCAGTGCACAATTAACGCTGGGGAAAATGAAACAGACCTCAGCGCCACGACTAGAAGCAGATACTGTGCCTTTCTTTAAAACCAATACATCAATTAAGCCCCGATGTTCTTAAGAGCTCTCTTCACAAACTTTCACTATGGCCAAATTTGCATAGCAAAAAATTATTCCTGAAAACGTTATGTTAATTTTGTCCAATGGCTCCGTCTTTTTGTTTGGTTTTGTATTTTTAAGACAGGGTCTGGCCATGTAGTTTAGGCCGGCCTTGAACTCACAGTATACTCCAGGCTGGCCTTCAGCTCATTGCAATCCTCCTGCCTCAACCTCCTAGGTGTTGGGATTACACGTATGTCCCACCACGTCCAGATTTCAGTCTTTTATCCTTCCTACATTCTTCCTCTGTAGCTCCTTGGTAACCGATCCAAAATTCTACTCACTCATTTGTTCCTCCGGCTTATTTGAGAGCTGTGCTCCGAGCCCGGGGCTGGGTGTCTGGGGTAGGATGGGAGTAGTACACAGGTAAGACAGAGAGGTGCTCCTAGTCTGGTGAGACAGATAAAACTGAAGCAGGCAGACAACAATAACGGACTGAGGTGCTAGTACAGAGACAGATAAGTGAGATACAGCGTTTCAATCCAAAATCCCACTATTCAGTACCAGCCATATCCCAAGAAAGATAACTTAGGTTGCTTCCTATTAAGGGGAGAGATTTGAACTGGGTTGTCGGGTGGATGGCCCGCACGCTGGTCAAGTGCTTCGCGCACAGTCGGCACCACCATTTTAAGAATAACTTACTTGCAGAACCCAGGTGCAGAGGTAGTAAAGTTCCGGGGAAGGACAGGAAAAAATTCTTCCGCATTTTCACTGCAGCGCACTAAAAGGCCAAGTTGAAGAAGGGACAGGCACTCTGGGAAAATGGAAAGGGCTAAGCCAATGACGGCAAATCTTTTAGGGCTTTCAATGATTAAAAACAGACCGCTGCCATACGTGTGCCACAGCTTCACCACCACTGGTCTAAGCAAAATGAGCGCCTCAAAAAGGCAGCCGGGGAGCGCAAGGAAGTGCCTGCTTTTGCGGAGGGCAGAAGAGCAGAGGCCAGCGCCTGGAGGGCTGTGGGGGAACAGGCTGTATTCCCGGACCTTCGCGAGGCTCCTGCTTTTGGCTGAGCGGCTCGAGCCTTGACGTATAGCGCACTGGCGTAGTGGGCACCAGGCCAGAAGCCCACGGGGGCCGCTCTATGACTTCCGGGCAGGCGCAGCAACACTTCCACGGCATTCACTGTTCGGAACAGTACGGCAAGTCCCACAAGGAGTCCAGCGGAACGCAGGCTCGTGTGTTGGGTTAGGTGGGGTCTGAGGCTAAAGCCTGCTGGGAAATGACGTCAGCTGCCGCGCTGAGGCCTCGCTGGCGCTGGTGCGGCTCTTCCGCCCGCTCCCTCCTTCCTAGTTCCGCAGCTGCCCTTGACAATAGATGCAAGCAGAAACAACTCCGGTTTGGGAACTCCTCAGCGGTCCTCAAAGTGAACGTCTCTGAGTCTTCTGTACCCCCGTCTGCACTTTCCTGTCGCTCCACCCGTCCTCACAGTAACCTCCCCCAGACTCAGACTCTCACGTTATAGGGGTCTTCGCTTCTTTGGGTGGTGGGGGGCTGGTTCCCTTGATGGATGTGACAAACTATAGTATCACATGAAAAGCCATATACAAGCTCACGTATACCAAAAGAACTGAGCTCCGAAACAACAAAATCATCAGATTTGTTCATGCCCTGTGGGCTTAGGAGGGCCCGTAATCAAAACTGCAGAGGCAGTGCCAAAAACCTAAGTTCCCACTCTCAGATTTACTGAGTTGTATTTAAGTCAGCGGCTTTCCCTGCACACGATTAAACCAATCTTTAAAAGCACAACATTCCCCAAACAAGGCTTTTCAGTCACTGTATGTAACCAAGCAGGCTGTGGGTATGAGCCCCCTTGGAGTACAGCGTGGCAATACGGCATCTGCTGTGGGCATGCTGGGGGAGCTGGGGAGAGGCCCGCGTGTAATCAAGCTTCCTTTCTCTTACACAGACCATAACAAGGGATCTGATGCATTGAAAAGAATCCAGGGACTCTTTTATTATTCATTATACTAACATCTTTCAAAACCAACCAATTTTGAGGTTTTAGATTATAGGTATGTATTACAAAGTGGGGTGATACAAAAGAGTTTTAATTATTTTAGGATTTTTACAAGTCAAAACATTCTGCACTCATGTTACAAAATACACCAAGAACTGGGTTATCTTGTGACCTCAACTAGCAAACGGCACTGCGTTTTTTATCTCCTAAGGGATGAGGACTGTCATTAAAACTTGCTTTAAATAATGTAGCAATTTAGCTATTTGCCTATGGAGAACAGTAGTGAGAATATTTTAAAATGAAAAAGAAAAAATAAACTTAGATGGAAAAATATTTCAGTAAAAACTACCACAGAAATACGAGCCTCTAGGTAAGTAAGAAATATTAGGTGAAATAAATTCTGTAAACAAGGTACCACTGACTACAACTGACCCTCTATGTTGCAGGCTCTGCAACCACAGAGGCAACCAACTGGGGATCAGACCTGGGGCCGGTGAAGCATGTGTAGAGGGTGGTGTGTGCCCGGACTGAACCGGTACATGTTCTTCTGGGCATCACTCTCCAGACAACTAGAGTAACTCTGCACAGTATTAGGCATTCTGAGTTATCTAAAGATAACATAAACAGGATATGCAAATACTGTGACATTTTCTCCTGCGGTGCTCGGGACTGATTCCAGGGTCTCACATGTGCTATTACTGAGCTACACCTTCAGTCTTTTCAAACTTTTGAGAGAAGATCTCTTTAAGTTGCCCAGGCTGGGCTCGAACTTATCATCACTGCCTTGACCACCCCAACAGCGGGGTTACAGGTATGTGCCTCCATGCTTTGAATTCTATGCCATCTTATACAAAGGACTTGAGCCTCTGCGGATATGGATGTCCAAGCAAGGACCTAGAATCAATTACTGTACTTAACAGATAACAACAGCGTCTGCCTTTAAAAGGTAAAATTGCTTGAAAATACTGATTGAAGAGTATGTGTGAATTTTTCATTAATATAATATCCAAATGACACAACAATTTGCCTGCTTTTAAAAAAATCACAGATCATGATAAAATAGCCATATAAAATAATAGTTATTTTGATAAAATATTTTGCTTTGATAAAATAACCATATAAAGCCACACAGTATGTACTTAACCAAAGGCAAAAATTATGACTGTTCTGTGACATTGAAGAATTTTTTATGTCAAAACTTCAAGTCTTATTTTCAGAATAAACCATCACTTAGAGAATTACAGCTGACAAACACTGGAAAGGTTTCCTTTCTTCTCTCTTTTTTACTTATTTCAGTGACGCTTCCCATTCTGCCATGTAGCATCACACAGCACAAACTATGGGGTGTGCATGTTTCTATGCTTTGGGCAATCTGTCCTCTCAAATTCTTCATCGGCTCCCATTAACCTTCTTCTGCTTTCACAGTCATGAATAATATACCTCCGTGAACTTTCACGTGAAGGTTGTTGGAGGCACCACATCCTCTGGGACAGCTTCATCCTTTCTGTCACAACCACATTCTTCCTGTATGCTGACCAGTCCACTTTCTCTAAGCTTCTTCTGCACATCTAGTGCCTCTCAACACAAGAACTGAAAAAGGCGGAATCTATCCCCTCACAGTTAGCTGCTACTGCTACATACGCTTGACTCAAATTTCGCTCTCAGTGTTACTACTTTTCTTTCCTCTGTGCCATTTCCAGCGCTATTGGGCAATTTCCTCTTTTAAAGTATCCAGTTTTGTAAAACTTCACCTGGTTTATCACTGTAGGACAATCAGGCAAAACAACTGTATCTCTTCCTGCCTGTGTAAACTGAATTACAGTTGACCACAGACCCATCATCACAGACTTGGAAAGTAGGGACATGACTGGCTATTGATTAAGCATCTGCTGTTTACTTACCTTGCAGAGTGAAAAGCCAACTATGAGTTTTATAGTCTGTGCATTCAGTCACCATGCTATGGTAACTGAAACTTGAACTGTGGTTTTGGGGGACTGATTATATTAAAGTAAGTATAGTCACTGAGATTCATGCAGATTGGACCCACGTAAAACAAAAAGCAGTGATTAGTTGGAATTCAAATCCACTAGGCACTGTTCTAACTTGATAGGCTACAAGGGATTATTTTTGGTTTCTGTTAAGATACCAAAAGCCAAATTCTCAAATGTTGTATAATCACTTAAGAGTCAAAAGAAGTATCTTTATTTAGGAAAATGAAGAAAAAAATAAACCCGGGAAAATGTTTTGACCATCGTCTTAAAACTAAAATTGGGGCAAAAGACAGTAGCTGAAGCTAACTGTTTTACATCCATTGTCTCATTTGTCTGAAAGTGGTTCTTCACAGCCAGATGCAGAAGGGTAAGAAGTTTGCTTGAGTTCTCATTCACCCTCAGATACATCCTACGGAAATCTTGGAATACAAAAGTGCTATGGCTCATTTTTCTATTTTTACATCTCCCAGAAGGGGTTAAGGTATACCACCTAGGAGTTTATCTGGGAAAGCATCTGGGTGTTTGCTTACAGAAATATACACCGTTCTTTGCATAGCAGATTCACTGAGTCAAGGGTATACACTTCGGCGCCTCCTTAAAACGCTCACCTAATTCCAAGAAATGAATCTTCCCTTAAGTAAAAATGAATTTTGCTCTGCTTTGTGCAATGGTTTGACTCAGCAGTTTTTATAAGGAGTATTGTGCTACACAGATAAAAGTGATAGGCTTTTCTAAAGCATAGTCTGACCGTGCTAAGCTTCTTAACCTCCCCTACGGTCTGAGTGACCCCACTTGGGTTTTGGCACAGCTACTGTACAAGAGCCGCACACGTGAAGTGGAGCGGAGGTGGAGGTGTGCGGCCTGCGGGAAGCCAGGGGGGATGAAAGCTCAGGAGTGGGGGCGCTCCCGCTGAAAACGTGCAGAGTAAGGGCCACAGAAGGTACTCCGGGTGAAGAAGCATGGAGAAGGGTGGTGGGGGCAGATGGCAAGCTACAGACTCAGCTCTGCACGTGAGATGCACTATTACAACCTCGGCGGAAATCAAGTCATCCATGCAGCAAATGCAATGAGCTCGATAAGTACATAGTACTTCCCCAGGCAAATTCCTTCCATAGCGTTTTTTTGTTGCTGTGACAAAATACTTGGGAGAAACAATTTAGAGTAAAAAATGTACTTTGCCTCCCGGTTTCAGTCCATGGTTGTGTGGCTCCACTGCTCTCAGGTCCGGGGTGAGGCTGACCCATCACCTACGAAGGCGGCAATGGAGCAAAGCAGCTCACTTCAGGACAGCCGGGAAGCAGAGGGAGGAAACGACTGAGAGGAAGGGGAGGAGCCAGATTTAGTCTCCCGGGTCCTCGGGATTCATCTCCAACTCGGCCTCCCCTGGAGTTTCCATCACTTCCCAATAACGTCAAATTATGATCTCATCAGAGGATTAATTCACGATCCAATCACATCCCAAAGTCCACAGCAACCAGTGAGACTTTACACAGACTGGGTCTTAACACAACACACTAGAGGTCGTCACCACCGAGTTTGAAGTAGTTTGCTCCGTTCCAGAACATACTCTCAACTTGGATAGAGTAAGAAGCAAAAGTCGGAAATGAAGATCAAGTTATAGAAACAATAGTAAATTGCCTAGCACTAACATCAGATTTCAAAATAAAGAAACTGGTATGCTATTTAATACTTTCTCAACTTTCTGTTCCCAAAAAGAACTGTGGGCCATCTTTCCCCAGTTCTGTCAGTCAGAGCAGTTTTTCTGGAGCTGAGGCAAAATGACTCACCCTGAAATGCACTGAAGCAGGGGTATATTTATTTGCAACTTGGATTTCTTAACATCTTCACTCCAGTTTCACATAAACACATTCTTGAAAAGCATTGGTAAAGAAGTTAGTACTGCTGAATGAAAGGAAAAGTTAAATGTTAGTCTAGAAAATAACTAAAAGTAGCAATCCCATTAAAGATTCCCTTTTCTCCTGTTCTGATGTAGGGTCTAGCACCTTTCATTTTGTTCTTTTTTATTTTGTTGAGGTGCTGCGGAAACAAAACCAGGGCCTCATGCTTACTCGGCAAGTAGTCTACCACTGGGCTACCCTGCCATACCCTGAGCAACTTTTCAATTGCAACAATACAAGTTGGTCAATAATATAGGTTCAATTACTGCTTTGAAATAAATGAAGTCTATAACCTGGGACTCCAAGTAGAACAACTACTGCTGCCTCAGAGCCACAGGCACAGATCTCTGGCTTTATGCAAATGGCACCGAGAGGCACAAATAGCAGTGAGCCAGGAGATGCTACCTGTGCTTTAGGAATATGGGAGTCACTGGCTGGTAGCGTGGATCTGCCATGATTAAACCACCATACAGTAGTGCAGAGAAGCTCATTCCTGAAACATGGAAAGTATTAGACTCTGGAAGAAATCTGTTTATCTAGATTAGAAATCAATATAGCTGTAATTAATGAATACTTTGGTTTATCTTTATTAAATATTCATTACGGTCATCATCTTTAATAAAAAACCAAAGGCTATTTTTGGATTAAGACGAAATCATCACTTGAGCAGGTTAAGAAGATGTTCAGACATTTCACTGCCGTTTGGGAATAATAATTGCTGGCATCAGTTTGCAAACAATCTTTCAACGAGGTTAAGACAGTATGATTTGAAATAAATGGGCCTTCCAAATACAATAATCAGACCGCTTCGCAGAATTTTAAGAGTTTGTTCACTAGATGTATCCACATAACCTGTGTCTGACTTATATTTTGTTTCAAAGTCAAAATCTATCTATAAATCATTGAACACAGAATGTACAACACATTTTACTGTACTAAAAATTTTTAAGTAACAATAAAACACAGAAGCACAGCTTTCATAAAGCTGACCTACATGTAAACACTACATAACAGAAGCCACAGTTTAAGAATTATCATGAACTATGTAGGAAACAGATAAGATCTATGAAAACTATGATAATACATTTGAATATATATCTAAATTTTATATATATATATATATATTTTCAAAACTATTGGTAAAGAAGTTAGCATTACTGAATAATAAAGAGCAGTAGTTTGGAAAGTACCTAAAAGCAGCATCCATGCAAAGATTTCCCCTCAAGTTTTAGCTACTGGGCCTCAGCATCTTTTAAACACATACATACAAGTCCGCCGATGTTCCAATGACTACTTTAGTGTCCCAGCTTGGAAGGAGAGAAGTCTGCACCCGAGGACTACAACTAGGATAGTTCCTCCTGCTTCATGGCCCTGGGCTCAGACCTGCAGTTTCCAGGAAATGTAACAAGGGGTGTAGCAGAATCTGAGGTGCCCTCTGCCGTTCAGAATCATTGCTTACCGGCTGATGACTCCAACCCATTGGGACGAAATTACAATGCAGTAGAGTACCATCAAAAAAGTAATCTTAATGTGTATAAAAATAAATGTCTACAAATTAACGTTGTATGTAAGAACATCAAATTTGCCCAGAGGGGGCGGGGAAGATCAGAACAGAACCGGACTGAATAAGCGAAGAGCTCTGCTCAGTTCAAAGGTACATGCAAATCTTGCAATTAGATTAGGGCCACATTTAACTTTAAAGACTGTATTATGCATACACTTTAAAAAACTACCTTTGAATATTTAAGAATCCTGAAATTTACTATTATGAAACTTGACTACTTTTGTATATTCCTTGAGATGTTGTATCTAATTTTCGGTAAGGAATTTAGTTTGATAATATTGTATTGCACACAAAATCTACTGTCAGTGGGGAAAAGTGAACAATTATGCATCCTTTCTATGCAAAGACAACAGGCATGATACACACAGCATGACTCAATAAAGAGTTGGACTTAAAGACAAAAATAATATATAAATAACAAAGTATGATTAAATAAATGTACATTCATCTAGATGAATCTAATGATAAGCTTGAAAGTGGCATATGGAAAAGTAAGCTTCAGTTAGCAGCGGCAGAATGTGAGGATCCTACCAAGAGTAACTCTGCTTATGTACTATTAATATTAAATGTAATATTATTCAGATCTGTGCACTTGTAATTTGATGAATGTTTTTCAATGACTCTCCCTATTAAAAATCTAAATATTAATCTTAGACCTACTTTTATTTCTTTAAAACTAGAATAGAGTTAATATTTTGGAACTAGCCAGAGGGTTTATAAACTAGTAAGGTGTTGCCATGGTAACAGGCTGCTTGTCTCGAAGAGATCATTTCGCACATTCCCAACAAATCAAAGACCACATGGGGGAGAAGAAAGACCCACATTTTGAGTTTTCAGAGTCAGCATCACGATTTTTAGTAGGATTTTAATTTTTTAAGAATGCTGATAAGGCATTTCACATTAATGTCTAAAAGTTACCTAAGTTTACATTTTTCCCTGTCCTATTTAGTTGGGAAATGGGGACTATTTCCTGATGGTAGCACATGGGTGCTAAGGCCATGCACAGATTTCACTTTAATAATTCATACTGTGAATTATAGCCAATCTGATCATAAAACTCTGACACTGAATCTTGAAAGTAAGAAGGGATGAAGTAAAAGTGCCACTGAGCAGGGGTTCCTGGAGCAGCAGAGGGATGAACGGGTTGTGATGAGGGCCCACGTGATGAGGAGGGCACGTGGGGTGAGTGTGGCTACCTCCTGCTGACAGCAAAGGCAGGGAGTTCTATGCATCTGAAGTTCAGGAGTGCAGGAGTCTTTATTGGCCATGTTTCTGTAGAGAAAATGCCTGCCTGCCTGCCTGCCTGCCTGCCTGCCTGCCTGCCTGCCTGCCTGCCTGCCTTCTTTCCTTCCCCTCCCTCCCTCCCTCCCTCCTTTCCTTCCTTCCTTTCTGCTTTGCTTCAAATAGAATTCCTACTACAGAAACAGCCCTGAAAATGGCCTTGTCTTGTGATGTTGAACATCTTTGGGCAGATCATTAATGTTTAGCCCACTACAGAGACTGTTTGGTCAAATGAAGGGCAAGATTAGTAGAAGGGCCCTAGAAGTAGTGCAAGAACAGCCATACCCATTGGGCACTGCACACCCTGTGCAGAAGCCAGGCCCACGGGGACAGGCTGGGAGCTGCAGCTTCCCCTTCTGTACAGAAGACAGAGGAGGGTCTTGTGAGAACGACGTAGATGCTTGTCAGTGTGAAGTGCACAGAATCATCCAAAATGCTCTCGTAAATATTATCGTCAATATTGTCAAAATCGTTAATTAAACATCAGTGTCCTCTACTAGGCCTTGTGGGAAAACCCAGTCTTTTTAAATGATGAAGATGTGATCAAAGGAACTCCTTCAGCAGGTCTAGATACTGCAGGCTTTATTTGGAATGAAACTAGTTAACTGGCCTTCTACTGAATCTTGCTAGTGTATAAGAAGGGCACAAACTGTACTCTTTATGTACAAAGAATAAAGTTTCTTACATTACGCCATGATGGCAAAAATTATGTTTTAAAGTAAAAGTGAGTTTTCGTGGCATTTCATTTCGAGGAAATGCTTTTTCCTACTCCTCCCGCACCTGCCCCATCTCCTCCCACTTCTTTCCTCCTTGACCAGGGCTGGGGACTGAACCCAGGGCCTCGTGCAAGCTGGGTAAGCGCTCTACCCCTGAGCGGCAGCCTCAGCCCTGAAATCATTTTTCCCCAAAGATCTCATCGTCTAAAAATAAATGAGATATGTGAACTTTAACAGTAAATAACTGAGAAGTGTAACATCATCAATATGTCAAAATTGTGAGTTTTCAAAATTTTTGTAACAAATCATTAAACTTAGAATGGTTGCAGCTCTCCTTCAATGAGTGCCTTTTCAAAGTGCCATATAATCTTGACCCTTATTTTGGAATTAATCCTTTCAACACTCCAAATTGAATAATCCTACAGTAAAATGATGGCTGCTAACAGGAAAAAGAATGACAAGGAAAAGAAAAGTCGTTTGGGTAGAAGATGGTAATGTCTTTGAGTTCAGACTATTACATCTTTCCGTGGGAAGCAAAAACTGTAAGACTCAGGAACTCACAAACAGATTAAGGCCACAAAACTAAATTGGTGTGAATTGAAAACACCATGCTTTTAAGCACTACAGCTAAGGAAAGCAACAGCTAAATGAAACTATTAAATATCTATATCTAGGTCTCCAGTGCAAATGATATGGTTGACAGAGAGCTCCAATTTTCTCAGAACCTTAAAAATTACAGCTTAGCCATAGATGACCTTCAGTGAAAAAATCTGTTACGATTCTTATACACGAACATTCACTGATTTGTGTGGCTGATACAAAAAGGCACATGTGACAGGGAGTTCAGACCCCATTCTTGAGTGAAATAAAACCACTCACTTGTCAAAGTTTTTATTTTAGCTTCTCCTGTCCTTTGTTGGACCATTTCACTGTCATCCTAAAACTTCAATGCTTTACTGCACAGCTTTTACCACTGCTAAAGGAATACTCATGGCTCTAGCCTCTTACCCTGTCAAAGGCAGCATTTATGTCCACGTGAATATAAAACTGTTGTGTCAAGTGAAAATGCCAGGTTTACAAGGGATCGGACTCACAAGGTTGCAAGGTGATGTGCACTGGACTCATTCTGTGAGCCTTCTGATCAAAATGCTAGGATTAAAAACAAAAGAAGTCTGTTCTTGACCGCTTTTGGACAAAATATCACTTCACCTCTACTAGGCTCCTCTCGCTCTACAGATGCCACTGACCCAAGAAAGAAGATGTAACTCCGACATAACCATAAAACCGTCCCAGGTTTGGGGAAGGAGAGAGATCTGACTTGGCTTGTTACACTGAGTGTTCCTATGTATAGCACCCCACAAAAAGAAACACAAGCAACCCTTCCACTTCAATCTCATCCAGGAACAGAGAGAACCCAGCTGATGTGATACAGAAAACTGAGCAGGTCCAAATTCAGAATTTAACTACGAAGGGTGTAAAACCCCGTCTGGAAATGTCATTTTCTTGCAGGAATTCTAACCTAGATATGATTTAGAACATCATTCGAAACTGGGAATTCATCCTGTAAGTAAAATAATGCAGACAGCAGGGCATAACTGGGAAGAGCGAAGATTCTTTGTTTTACACAGATTCACTCAATGTATGTATACATGTCGTAAAGCAAGATTTAATGGAGAAATTAAAATTTTCATTATTCTGTCAGGTTAAACGTGAAGTATTTACCATCCTAGAATATTACAACAGGACCAAATATTGACATTATGTGCACTGCTTAAAATATTATAATAAAACTTATTTTCTTATGCAATTCCATCTTGATCAACATTTACTGGCCCTGTTTCTGAGGCAGTCAAGGGTCTGAAGGAATCCTGGGGCCTAAACCACATATTAAGGAGGTTTATCTCTATTGGCTTCACTCAACAGTTTTATTTTTAGAAAGCTTCAGACTAATTTTGTAAGCCACATCATATTCTCCCTTTGACAATTTAGGCATTTTTTATTAATTTCATTAATTTTTAAATTGGCACTACCGCCTAAAGGCTAGAGGTTAGAGTGTAATAAGAACCTAACGCTGGGTGATCTTGAAAGTATTTCTTTAACAGTACAGGCTTCACTAAAGTGAAGCAGATGTGAAACAGCACTATGTGAAACAGACAGACATGAGTAGGACTGGCTGAAGGAGGCCCATACCTCGATCCCTCTCAGGCTCCACATCCCAAATAGTCTAGGCAACAAAGTCTGAAATTCACTGGTGATTGAATTCGCTCACTCTACTGACGAGCTGATAGTGTGGCCCTGGTCCCAGCGGCACACCTAGTTTCGGAGCTGTGAAAAGTTTGGCTTTTCTAGTTAATGACCCATGCAAGACAGTCACTTTTGTCTTAGGTTTCTGCGGACTCAGGTATAAGTTAATGTTTCACCCCATCCACTGAGGCTGTTGAAATGAAAGTCTTTGTAAAACGTATGGACTATGGAAAGGCACACTGCTGCAGCTGCTGCAGGACCTATGCAGCCCCGATCCACAGCCCGGGGAATGAGCCAGCGAAAGGTGCCCCGACAGCTGGTGATCCGCCCACAGGCCCCAGATGAGGTGCGGGCATGAAGAGAGCTGATCTATCTGGGCAACTGTGATGGACACAGCTGAAGCAGAGCACTGGTGACTGTTAGTCCTCTTGCTGTTGCTGTGAAACAAATACTTAAGATAAATAGCTTAAAGGGAAAAACATTATCTTGGCTCGTGGTTTCAGAGGTCCCAGCCCCTGGTCGTTGGGCCTGTTGCTTTGGGCCTGTGGTGACACAGTATATCAACTCGGGAGCATGTGGTTGAGGAGCTCTGTCCATCTCTCATTGGCTGGAAGCAAAGATGAAGAAGGGGTGGGTGCAACTCCAGTGACCTAACATTCTCCCACTAGGCAACACCTACCAAAGGCCCCATCACTCTGAATAGTGCCATCACCTGGCAACCCAGCCTTAAACACATGGGCCTCTGGGGGCACTTCTGAATCTGTGCACCTGGCATCAGTAGCAAGTTCTTTTCTTCAGAGAAGCCTTCAGTAAATCTCGTCTGCCTGAGGAATATTGTGCCTAAATAGGAACAAAATGTTTACGTCCAGAGTCTGTGAAGCATCTGCCAACTGACACCATCATACCAGCTTTTGGCAAAGGTAGTTACGAAGGACAAATCTCCAACCAGACAAGATGAGCTTGACTCTCCGTTTGGTTGTGAAAATTAAAGACGATGATACACATAAAGGACTCCTGGCCATGGCCAGCCTCTGGGAAATACACGAAGTGCTAAGCAAAGCACAACCTCCACAATTTCTACTTGTGCAAATTTCTGTAGGTCATTACACTACAGAGCTGTTACTCTAGTAACATTCCACTGTTTTCACTGCGAGATAAACTAATGCTGAAATGGGCTCCCATCCCTCTCTAATAAGCGAGAGGCCTGGAAACTAAAGATGGCAGTTTGTATTCCGCACTTCTCAGCAACACTGCACAAGTTTACAACCAAAGTAGCAATCGCTATGGAACAGCCTAAGAAACGCGGCAGTCCTAATTATGGAGGCGGGCAAGTGACAATAAACAGACAATTTATTAGTTTTAGGTATGAGAACTCTTCAGATAGCACTTCACATCTTGGTTTCAATAGCCTTAAAAATAAGATACTAACTAGATAAACATCTAATAATCACAAAATGCTCAAAGCACAGTTACTGTATTTAAGACACACTACAAACACTATATAGTGCTAAGGATTATCATGAAAGTAAAATGAGGAACCCTAAAGTGCAGTAGATTTGGCACAAAACCTCTCTACTGCTCTCTTAATTTGCTGCTCTTAATGGAAGATATAAAGTGACGTAGTCACATAATTTTCCCTTATTGTACTTCATCTCTTAATCAAACGCTTAGTAACCAAAGGCTACTGAAAATAAAGAGACGTTCTCAATGAATCCAAGTGAGCCAATTAACTGCCGCCTGAAATTCTTCTGACTCCCTTAGAAGGGCTGAAGATTCGGCTATGACACAACTCCTGCACACAGACAATGGGCTCAGTGCGGTGGACAACGACCTCTGCGTGCGAATGGCCAGCGCTCGAGGGAAGCGGTAGGAAGAAAGCCCTGCACAGAGGAAGAATGCGGCACGTTTCACACCAAGGACAAGACCCACAGAAGGCAAAAGAAAGAGACCCGTGGAGGGAGATGAGCAGCGCCTGAAGGGCTCTGTAGATACGCGTGCCAGGTACACTTCAGACAAATTAACCTTTTTCTCCTTAAAAACCAAATGCGAGGCCTTTTTAGACCTGAGTTCAACACAGTTTTTGGTTCATAAGCCAATGGTAAAAGTCTTCCATCTAAAATATATCAGCTTTCCAAGATTCTCTCACTGATTAAATGAAAGGTTAGAGGCCCTTTCCCCAAATAAAAGATGGTTTTCTTCTTAAAAGTAAAATACAAAGGAAGCAAGCATTGAAAAGAGCAGGCAGGAATGGGAGGATGCGGGACAAAGGAATCAGGATGTGTAACGAAAGTGTACCAACTCCACAGGGTAAACTAATCATTACGCATGTACTGCAAACGCGTACTAACACAACAAAATAAGAGGAAGCACAGCATGAAATGCTGAAGTACAGACGGACTTGGGGTGAGAACGTGCCACCAAGCCTCGGCCCCCGCTCTTGCTCTCTGCTGCCAACTCTGAGCGTCCACTCACACGCAGGTACACCCGGCCCTTGGGCCAGGCCTTTCACGGAATGAGGAGCGGATTAACACTCAGAGCTGGAGACCCGGGCGCGGCGCAGCGCGGACGATGGGGACAGCAGCCAGCGACCAGTTCTCTGCATCCGCCCTGACCTGTGGTCTGCGGAGGTGACACTGCCCCAAGCTGCAGGATAAAGGTAATTACCGAGCACGAGGCCAGTCACACATAATACAGTATTACTGTACATTGAGAACTTTGAATCCTTAGTGAACAGCCAATTGGAGCTAAATCACAAAATTGTATGTGAAATGAATTCTGCAAACAAAACTGTACTTTAAATCCAGTTGAGAAGATTGGACTCAAAGAGTTTCTTTTTTTCCTTTTTCTAGTGCTTGGCTTGAACCCCAAACACTGCACACTGTAGACAAGAGCTTTGTCACTAAGCTACATTCTTAGCCCTTGGAAGAGCCTTTTACTGAGCTAATTATGCCCAGACTACTCTTTACTTGTGACTAAAGATTAAGCTTAAGTTCTACAACTCTTTGTTATATTATTTTTCAACATATTTTGTTCATATATTTAAAGTATACAAGATGTCGCAAGAGACACATAGACAATGAAATGACTACTCGTGGAGGACAAATAATCATCTCACACAGATGGCCAGTTTTTTCTCTCGCAGCAACAACAGCTACACTCTATTCAATCTATTCAAAACTCGTGCATCTGATTCACTATGAACTATAATCTTTATATCTATACCATGGTGTTCAATGGACAACCAACTACCAATAATCCAGTTCTTCAGTTTTGTTTTTCCCCATTTTTTGTTTCTAATTTTATTTTCTCCCTTGCTCCTCCAGTGGATCAGGTCTCCCTCTTCGGTGACATCAGGCGGTTGGCCTGTCAGCCTCCCATTGTGCTGTGCCATGTCTAAAGATGCTACTGTCCTAGCCTAAGGAAAGCAGTGAGCAAAAAAGGCAGATGAGAAACATGTACTTCCCTTCTTTCCCATTCATCATTCCTATGAAACTCCACAAGCATCTTAATTTCTCTTTATTGTAACAGATTCTGTGCTGGATTCTAAGATTCAGAGTTAAACTTAGCTCCTACCCTCAATCTGCCTGTCACCTATTAGAAAGAGGCAGAAGGAATCTAGTGTAACATCAGATTGCTGATTAAAAAATATACAGGACTAGTATTCTGTCAAGAGGGACTCTGAGTACGCAGAATATGAATTCTGAATAAAATGAGATTTAGGGACAAGAAATCTGCACCCAGGGGAGAACGTAGGGGTCTTTACCAAGGGGCGGGGCTGCCTGAGTTTCTACCTGGAGTGCTTTTCGCCATCAGTGGCTCTGTTATGCCCAGAAGGCAGGCTGCTTCTTTCCTCCTGACTATTCTCTACATGTGCACTAAGGTATTAGTCTACCATAAATATTTAAAAGCCAACCTCAGCTTTGCAGTCCGAGTGGCTGAATAAGACTTTGATTTTCAAGAAGGGCTCCCCACTTAGCAAACTGCTGCATTCTCCTTCAGGAAGCTGATCGGCTCCCAGGGCAAGGCCGTGCTATGCAGGGGTTTAGCATCTTCAGGACAGCAATCCCAGCCCGTTTCTGCAGGGTACGACACAGAGCATGCGACATGGCTCTGCTTGCTTGCTAGTGCTCTCTGACATGAGAGCCTTTATTTTTTAAAGGAAAATTTTGAAATGAATTTGTAATTTGAGATATAGCACAGAAATGCTTTAAAGAACAAAGAACAACTTCAAGACTACTTTTTTCTTGGTACTGGGAATCAAACTCAGGACCTTGTGCTTGCCAGGCAGGTGCTATGCTGCTGAGCTAGTTCCCGGCCCAAGATTACTTATAAATGCATATGGTATTATGGTTTGGATGTTCAATGTCTTGCAAAAATCCACGTGTAAATCCTTTGTAAGCAGCTTGGCGCTTACAAAGTGGTAGGTGCTACAGGTATATAGGAGGCGGGGCTTTAAGAGAGGTCCTTAAGTTTTGGGGGTACACTCTCAAAGGTGCCTATCGGATACTGCCTGTCTTCTCTCTTCTCTGATATCAGATGTGACTATCTCCTTCTAATCTAATTTTACCATTATGTGCCACCATCTGCTGCCCTCACTAGAACTGAGCTGATGCCCTCAAATTTCCAAAACTGTGCATTAAATAAACCACTTTTTACTTTAGAAGTACCCTCTGTTAGGTATTTTATTATAGTGACGGAAAACTGACACAGACACATGGTATATGATAAAATGTGAAGGAACTTATTGTGTGAATTAAGTAGGATGGCAATCATTCTTGGATTATGTTTATATTGTAAAGGAAAGTCTATTTTTGAAATGAGTTTCAAAAGGACTCCTGGAATTTAGGAGAAAGGAATTGATAAAGGATTCTAGGTAAGATGTAGTCTAGACACTCTAATAAACCAGGTGTGCAGAGGACAGGAAAAAGGTAAGGAATACTAACTTTGAATAAGTATGAAGAACTCTAATGAAAGGTGATGGTTTGGGAATTTAAATTTATCAATAGGCAACTTGTAAAATAAGAATTAGGTGCAGGACAGAAACAATACAAATTTTCTATTTACTAAATGGACTTGCTTAATTAAGAACTGAGAGACTAGAGGCAGGTGACTGGCATAGGATTAAGTCAGGAATAGACACTGCTTGGAGAGAAAGTGGTACTTGTGCTTAGAGGAAAGAGTCCAAGGGTTTGATGCCTGAATGAACAGCCTTGTGAAAAATCACTCAGCAAGGCTTCCTCCTGGAGGAAGGCTCTCCCCACTGTTACTGAGAAAACCGCTGACCTTCGACCAGAGATGATGTATGGCTTGATTTTAAATGTGTCCTATAGAGAGTCAGACCCATGAGACTCGTGTAAAAGTGAGAGATAATACTGTTAGGACAACAATGGACAAGCGACGTAAAGCTCAGAGTGTACGCACAAATAACCACCCAAAACTGGGCAGGGAAACACGGCCTCATCCCCCCTGCTGAACAGGCAGAGTTTCCAAACATAAATACAGACTAGGAATATTTTCAGGTGTTCTGTTGCATCTTTAAGCATGGTTCATTAATCAGCTCGCCCGTTACTGTGACAAAATACCCAACACCCACAACTTAAAGGAGCAGGGTTAGTGTAGCTTAGGGTTTCAGGAGATTCAGCCTATGGTCAGATAGCTATAGGGTGGAAACATCATGGTAGAAGAGCAAGTAAAGCAGAGTGAAGATGCTGGGAAAAACAGGAGCTGCATTAGAGAGCAAGGCTCCAGGGGCCACATACAGGGGCCAAAGTCACACCCCTCAGCACTCCAAAACGTATCCGAAACATGCGTTCCTAACCCCCTGGATGGCTTCCAAGCCAATCAAGGGGACACATCACCACTCGTGTTCAAACAGAGATTTGTGAAAAAAAGTAACAACTGATGACTTAGTATACTTTCATTATATGCTGTAAAAGAGAGACCAACATGCATAGGATACCCCAGTGGTCAATAATCATACAGTCCTATGAGCATCATGTCTCTCTGAACCTCTCAGAACTCATGAACACTTTTGCAACCAAACCTCAAATAGTAGTGGATATGTTTTCGGAAGAAAATGAGGTCTTCAAATCCTTGTTTTTCTCCTGAAAGAACCACAGTCACTATATCGTCTTCCTCTCTAAACTGTTTTTAGTCTCTTCCTCTCATTTCTTGACTTCCTTGTTTCTTCCTTCCTAGGATTTTCTTCAAGTATTACTAAATACTTGCATGATTTCTAATATCCTCTCAAGCACGCTTGTCTCTGCACAACCTTTTCATTCTGTCTTTCCAACTGCCTAACTTCCCCGAGATAACTTTCCCATTGTACTTACGACCTGCTTTCCTTCCATGGGCCATGGGCTCAACTAGAAGGTACTTCTTTCCCGTTGGTCTTTGTAAGAAAACCAGTGACTATACGGATACTGACATGCCTCATACTGTTAGATCTATGAATAATCAACCACAACTATGCACACATAGTGACACATTTTGTGTTTCACTTGTTAAAAAAACCTTTGCATACGCCAAATGACTTAATTGGTAATCCAACAACTTAAAATGCAATCAATAACTTTTGAGCTCCACAACAAATGTGTTAAATCTTCAGACTCTTTAACTTCTTAATGTACCTTAAATCCTCAAAATTAGAAGCACACTTCCTTTCTGAGTCCAGGAGTGTATTAGAGAAGAGACCTATCCCCCTATGCATGGTTACAGAAGCCTACGTAACTGGGTAGAGTGGAGCAGACAGACCCGGTTGCTCAGGCTGCAGTCTCATGACTTTGCCTGGTTCCTGAGGAGACCCTGCTGGAGGTCAGCAGAGCTGATGCGGAGGAACCCACCTGACCGTATATATGGGGGAACCCGAGCTCTGGGTCACCCTCCCGGCAAAGAGCTGATCTGGGATGAAGCAAAAGCCAGAGGTGCTGGTGTGAAAGGGAGATAGATGAGCCACAGGCAGATCGCTCGTTCTGGAGGAAACATCAAGCTGGAAAAAAGGTTTGGGGAGGACCAGACATACATACTGTTAGGACACTTAACACCGAAGAGATATGTAAGGGTTGTTTTTGCTCCCAGCAATTTCTCAAGCATCTAACAACTCACTATACAGACGTGTAGAAACTGTTCTAGAAAAAATTTGAAAAAAGTTTTTAAGGAGAAAATAATCTTGTCTGTTCATTAAATTTGAGTAAGGTAAGAAGAAGCTAAAAACGAAGAGCGACATAGAGCTTATTTCCTAAAACTCAAATGATATAAAACATACAACTTGGTGTTTATTATTCCTTAAAAAATAACTTGCATACTCAGGCTCAGGAGGTTTCACGCTTTAAGATGACTAATTTAAAAAGTCTGATCCACAGAACATTGACAAGATCATTTGATTTCAAGCCTTCCTTTCTCTTTTTAATTTTCTTCAACGAAGGACCACTTAAAAGAAAGAAAAGACCCATCTTACTCTAAAAACAACATGACTTTACACACACCATGGGCAGTATCGGGAAATGCTGATGGTATTAATATGTATGTATCCATCAGCGTGCTCACCTACAATTTCAGCGCTCAGAAAAAGACAAATGTAGTAACATTTGACATGGGTGCCTTTTGTATCATTCTTTAGAGCACTTAAAAAAAAAACCGCTCCCATACCATTCATGAGAACAACCTACGCAGAAGCAACTCAAATCATCCGCACACACTTCCCTGACACTACGTGAGAGTAAGAGAGAGGTGCTTAGGTTCAGTACCTATGTCCTAGATGACCTTATGTTCACGAGTCATGCGGGTGAATCCTTTTTAACCTTCCTTACACAGGATCCAGCTAAATACTTTTATCCACAATAATGCTTCGGAAACCCAGTTACTTACGCCTGTAAAGGTAACCAGCTGTCATGTATAGGGAGTCAGAAAGAAGAGGAACCCCGTGCCTCCAGGGCCTCTGCTAGAGCGAACACCTCACATTGCTGTATCTTTGTTATTCTCATTTGCCATATGGGAGACTGAGGCTCACAGAACTAAAGCAACCAGACCCAGTCCATCCGCACAGTTAGTGGACAGAAGAGCTGAGTCACACTCAGAACTACTCAGCTTCCCAGCTCCTTCCCATCTACTGGGGCTGCACATGCAAGTGCTGTCAGCGGCAACCTTATTAGCAGAAATCCTTGAGGCCAAGAAGGCGGGTGACTGTGAGGGGTATCAATATGCTGTTGGGTTCGATTTTTCCAGTATAGCAGTGAAAGTCGTGTGTCCCAGGAAAGAGCTGAGTGGTGGGCACACTGCGTGAGCAAGCTTCCTAAAACAACACAATGCAGAGAACACAGGTCCCTTAGGAGGGCATTACCCACTAAATCTACCTGTGCTTCAGTGCAGCTTTACAACCTCAGCTCTACCAGGCCTGGAGGCAGGAGACTCAGTGCTTCCTATTCCAGTCCACAGAGCCCCACATTTTCATATCAGAACTTAAGTCTGGGATCAGAAGGTGAGTGAGATGGTGATAAGAGGGATGAATTCCAGGGAATAGCACTAAGGGATATTTCACTGATTCTGCTCTTTCTACAGATTTTAGATTTCCACCTGGCGCAGACTGATTTCTACTTGGCAGCCTAGGTTAGATTCTGGGGTTCTTGGATAATGCTAACATCCAACTATAGTATCATGCATAAGGCAATGATAATAATTTGTAGAATGCTTGGCATGCTATACAAGCAATGGGATACTGCACATGGAAGCTGGAAAAAGGCTTTCCATCAAAGCCAGTGGTAACTTGGAATGTGGCCACCAGAGCTGAGACTGTCGTTATGAGGGTTGCTTCCCCACTTCTTGACTTACAGCAGACATGAATTAGCTGAAAAGCTGGCTCCCATTTTCCTGACCTTTCGTCAACCTCATCCAATGGTATTAAGCTCTTACTCTCTTCACAGGGAGAGGAAATCATGTTTCCTCGACCACTGCTCGTTCACCTCCTTAGCTCCTCTCCGGTTAAATGGGTCTATAAAAGAGACATGGAAAGGCCATTTCTGCGCTCCCAGATTAGCTTATGGAAACCAGATATGAATTTCAGGCTGGCCAGACATGGGCAAAAATACCCCGCACATTTCCAGGTCTATCAGCTGCTTTCTGCGCACACCTATCAGTGCTAATCCTTGGGCTACGATTCAGGTTCTACACTCTTGGGGGCCACCTGAAAGAAACTCTGTTTCCCTGCTGCTGACTCTGCCCCAGCTTCCCACTCCCCAACCACAGACTTCATACTGCACTTCTCGCTCCGGTTTAGGGTGTCCATTTGTAAAGTGTGTTCAAATCACATACAGGAAAAGGGCCTTCAGAACACCTGGCACATACTGACAGCGATTACAGTGTTTAACACACCATAACTACTAGCAGATACACAGAAGGGGTATCAGTGAAACCCCTCAAAAGCAAATCCATCACAGTATTTTGGTCCTGGAAGGGACCTCAAAGTTGAGGAACTAATTTTTTCCTTCCAGACAGCAAAATATCTGTAACCTCAGGCTTTTTGTCTCAATACAATGACTCAGGTTTTCAAAGACAGTCAATATACCGGCTCAGAACAGACCGAAGCAAAGCCATGCACTTACCCGGAAGACGAATGAGTGTTTTACGGGTGGGAGGCAGAGGTCTTGGGAAGGCTTCCTTTCTTAAACTGTTCTGGACAGCAGAAGCAACTAAAAACACAAGAATAGAAGATTGTGTTTGCTTTTTAATTAGCAAAAAATTAAACAGAAAATGGTAATTCCTTTAAAAATCAGCCAATAGATTAAAAAAAAAGATGTTAATAAACTCGTGGGTCAGTTTTTATTTAGAATGCAGCCAAATGGCTCATTTTAACTGTTGGTTTGTTTTGATCTGTTTTTAGAGGTAAAACATGACATCGAGTAGAAAGAAGTTAAGTAAACAACCTTTCACACACTGTCACGTCCTTTCCTGCACTGTAACGGAGCTCCACCACTTCAGAGAGCCTGAGGGCCCTTTACAACTACACAGCACCCTGAGGCTCACTCAAGGTGAGGAGCTCCTCAACACTGATCAGCTAAGCTGGAGCGGAGATGTTGACTGCCACAGAGGTACTACAGCATTCCTGTGCCAGAAACCACTCATTCATTCATTCATTCATTCCCTCATTCATTCAACAAGTACTAACTGAACATTCTGCATGGACCAAGACTGTGCAAGGCTTGAGGGGGTTAAGATAAAAATGTATGGTTTTATGAAATTCACACTTCAGAGAGGAGACACTGAAAGAAGGACGAACAAGCCACGGACTACTCGGGAAGCACACTGTAGGCACAGGAAACAGCCAAGACTCTGAGGCAGCCTATCCAGGCTAAGGGGCTCAGGAGCTCTGTCAGGGCAGGAGAAGGGGGCAGTTTTGGTCCAGATGTAGCAATGGATAAGCAACCAATGGGAAGCAGCTGGCATAGACAGGAAGCTGGTAAAGGCGAGAACCTTGTAGCCTATCAGAAGGTAGGCAGCAAAGGAGGATGCTGGGAAGGAAGAAGACAGGAAGACCATAGAAGAGAACTGCTTCCTGAGATCAGCAGAGTCTGGGGGCTGAAAGGGAATATTGCCAACTCAGCAAGTGGGGTGGGGTGGGGACAGTGGGAAAAATCAAGCTGCTCATCCTACTGGTTTTGAAAAAGTATGAATGCTAGCTGGGTAAGGTCCAGCACAATGGATTAAGGACAGTTCCCCGATACAGGCTGCAGGGACGTGGACAGGCAGCACCTATTTCGCCGTGAACACTTTACTGGTGGCAAGATCTCGAGAAAACAGGTGACCCTCTAAGTGGACTTACCCTCAAATCTGGCAGTCTCTAAAAGATAGCTACAGCAAACAGATGCCTTCATCATGGTGAGGTGCAATCCGACTGTTATAACCCATGTCCAGATTTTAGAAGCTTTTTTTTTTGGTACTGGGGACTGAACTCAGGACCGTGCACTCGGCAGGCAGGCGCTTGTGCCGCTGAGCTACATCCCCAGTCCCTATAAGCTTGTTTTTAACGGGGTCATACAAAATAGATGACTTTCAAGAGTCTACGCTCATCCAAGAGCAGAAGATAATTTCCGGCAATGCAAACGGCTCTCCGAAGTGATAATAATAAAAGTGTTCTCTGGTTCCTCTATGCTGTATTTCTAAGTTATTGGTTATTTTTTTTAAATTTCAAATCTCTTGTGATGTCAACCTTTTAAAAATAAAAACACTTCCAGTCAATAATCTAATGCATGTTCTGAAAAGAGGAGGAGGAGAGAGGTAAGCGACACTTCACACTTACTACACGGCAGACACGAGGAGACTCGGCAACACTCAACAGCGTGGAGCGGATGTGTGGCCACGCCAGCTCCATGTCAGCGTTGACAGTAGTGGACATGGCGTCAAGATGGAGGAAGGGTAAGCTCTGGACTGGGTCCCAGCTCTTCTTGAACCTACCCTGGAATTCCCAAGTCCCCTTTCTCATGAACTGGGTACCCCACTTTGACAGCACGAAGCCAAGTGCCTATGTCCTCCGTGCAACCCTAGTTCAATTAAGCTGCAGGAGGTGCTTCTTTCAGGAAGGGACTATGCCTTCTTTCTCTCAGCATCTCTCAATATACCAGAGTTTCACTCATGACAAGTACCCATGATTACCGAATAAAATAATGCAAGAAAAAATAAATACACTTGGATCAGGAGCCTAACGTCTCCTTAAGTATCTTTCCAATCCAGGCAACTGTAGCTGATGACAGAACTTTCAGTTCTTTCGACATCACCAAGCCCCAGTGGCCAGCCACACTGACACCTACAGGTATCACCCTGAACTCCCATGGCCAGCCCACACTGCCCATTACTCTTCTCTTTTATCATTATTTTTCAGACGTTTGTCAGACCCGCTGCTTTGTGGTACATCGTACCCTGCCTGAAATGACTTTCCATTTTTAAACTGGTTACTACTTCCCATGGTGTGACTGTAAGCCCTTAGGAGAAAAAGAATCACATAACAGAATATGTTTTAATGAGGAAGTTCCTGGATATTTATGTTTACACTGGATGTTTATGGTTACACTATTTCTAATTTTCCAGGGATGCCCTTTCTTCTTGACTAATGGGCTATGACACCAGAAAAAAGGGAAAGAGCAACAGTTTAAAAGGTCTAACAAATGTGCTTATTTTCTTGTCCCAGGAATTTGTAAGTATCCCCCTTCAGGCAGTAAAAACAAAAACAAAAAAATAAGATGTAAAGTATCTAAAGACAAAAGTACATATTTTGGTTACTTTGCGAAGCCGTAAGTAACATTATTTAGTCCCCTTATGAAATGTCGCTTTAGACATGTTAAAAGGCCCTGCGGGATGCTATATGGTTCAGGGTCTAGGGATGTCAGTGCATTCCATAATCCATACAGACATTTACATTTACATTTGTATGGAGTTCCTTCAGATACAAATTCTTTAAGAACCATCCCCTGAGCACTAACATCACTGACAGCTACTTTCCTACTCTTTCTCTTCTATGTGTATCTATGCGTGAGGTGCTGGGCTCCTAGGTCCCAGCACCTCACACCTGCTGGCCGTGTCTGCCACAGAGCCATACCCGGGCCCTGCTTCGCCCCTCCTTCTCTGACACTCAGCATCAAGGGCTGTGAGATGTTTTCATCTGCCCAACGCTTTGGTAGTGGGTAAAAGAAAAGAGAATTTCCTTGTGAGGCAGCCTACGGCTTTAGAATTCTCTAAAACCAAAGCAATGTAGCTAGCACTGGAGGAGATTTAAAGAGAGAAAAACAAGGAGGGTATCACGGAATTACTTCCGCTTCTCTATATCCATAGAAGAGAGAACAAGCAAAGAGTGGCAGTGGGACACAGAAGACGCACGTGAGGGTTCTGAAGCAAAGTAAAACCACTCCAGCTGGAACCCGGCTTTCGGTCCCAGCTGGGCACTCTGGGCACTGCCTGCAAGAGGAGGCAGCTGTGGTTTTTACACAGGGTGGAATATGAAGTGGAACAACTGTTCTCATGTTGGTTGTACCCCCCTACATGTTAAATGCCAAAACACCACCAAGTTTTTCAAGCCATACAGACACTACCACCATTAACGGCTGCCAACTTTTTTATTATGTCCATACCAGGCTCCACTACAATCATGGCAAATTTCATAATGCTCCTTAGGTTCTCCTCTTGAAACTTATTTGGATAAATTCTGATACTGGAAGGTTTATTACCACCACCCCCAGAAGGGATGAGGGACGGAATGTCGGGAGGTAGTGAAGCACTGCTGATAATCTGAAGCTTTCCTCTGCCACAGAATAGACTGAGACCTTGTAGGCAAGAGACAGTATTAGATCAGAGCAGTTATTTTCACAAAACACATAAATTGCAATGTTGGGCTTTTCAAGAGTAGGCAAATAATTCCTGATTCAGAGACCAGCAGGACTCTTCTCGAACGGCAGACGCATGGTGGCAGCCAGCCAGCCCTGTGCCTGTGACTCAGTACACAAGTTTTGGACCCCTTGGTCTGATATGGGAAGGATCTGTGAGTTGTAAGTGTGGGAACTGTCTCTCTAGGCATAAGATGGAACTCTAAAGAAAGGTACAATGAAAAAGCAAAAATTTATGCTGCATTTTTTTGTGTTTTTTGAGCCTTAGCCTTACCCAAGTATTTCTCTTCGGAATTTCCTAATAACTTAAGATTCTTTATTATTAGATTTGGAAATTATCCAGGTAACCACTATTAGAAATACACACAAAAAATGCTGTCAGACAGCAGCTGGAAGTAAGTGGCAAGAACACCACCTTCCTTCCATGACAACTCCAAAAGCAATGTCACTGTTAAACAAAGCCAGGAGGGAAAAATTTCATGTAGGTACAGCTGAGCATACGCCTATATGTATTTTTGGACGAACGGGATATGTTAACCCTTTCTGCATTAAAAAGGCTTCATGAAAATTACAAAAGGTGAGACAAAGAAAACCACACGAAATGAAGGCTGCACATGTCTCTGCAGAAACAATAGCACATTACTTCTGCTGAGATCCAGCATCAAATCGAGAGCGTTGCTGCCTTGACTTAATTAGAATGTGTTTCACTAAATTCTCTCTGATCGCTCATTATTCAGGAGAGTCTGGACTGCATGCAAACAAAGTCAACTGGGTGCTGAAACCACCTAAAAGACACCCACACTGATGGAACATCAGGCTCTTCAAAAACAGAAGGGAACCAATAAGAATCACTTCCAAGCACATGCACCCCTGAATCCAAGTAAAAACAACATTCTTTCTTGAATAGATTCGCTGTTTACCAGGCAAGTTGCCTCTGGGAGAATGTATTTCAGCATGGAATGCTGGAGTACAGTAATAACAACAAAGGGAGAGCAACTTAAACAGATGACACTACGAACACACGCTTTGTTTCATGCATAGCCGTGCCTTTTATAAGAGATAAAGACTTAGAAAGTCTAATTACCGCGAACTGAGGCGCCTTCACTGACCTCCTGCTGCAGCCCAAGGTCCTTAAGCACGGATGCTCCACAACAAAGACATGCGCTTGCTCTTCTGTGCCTTACTCCTTCCTTCTCTACTGTTACCAGCCAAGCACCTCACTGTTACAAGAACACAGTACAGTACCTCTGTATCTATGTCTCTAATGCAGCATAAAGATTACTGTGGAAACCTATCAAACAGACGAACAGCAATGCCAACCACCAATGAGGAGGCGGCAGATGCGGAATCCAGCACATGCTCTCTGAGGCGCAGGCTGCCAGCAGTGCATCGGAGGCTGCTAATCTAATTATAGCTAGTTTGCTAGCACAGAGCTATTGGAGCAACGCACAGGAACAAATTAAACTTTAATAAATTAAACCCCAAGGACAAAATCATCTTGATTTCTTGTCATTCTGAGGATTAATGTATCACCTTCAAAACTCTAAGTAATTTTTAAAGAAGTATATTCTTTTTTTTTTTTTTTTTTTACCAATTTAGAGGAACAAAGAGTGGTTAAATCAATGGTCTTATTTGTATTAACGTATTTCAGCACTGAAGAATAAATACATCAATACCACGGAAATATTATGAGTGCTCTAAACTCGAAGTCTCACTTTATTTACTCTGATTAGCAATTCCCCACTTATTTTTCATAAGGGCTGGTTAACCTCTCTTCAGTACAGTTTTAAATGCCATGCAAATTTCTATCCATTGTATGACAGTGCTAATCAGGGTGTCAAAAATCAGAATCTTGACTATCATGATTAATAATAATTTAAAACTATAAGGGATGGAAAAGAGATCACAGAAGTCACTGCCAAAGAAAAAGGAATTTGCGCATTGTACAACTGAATGGCAAAACTAGTTCAAGAAACCAAATCCTGTGAGGGGCAAGGAGATGACATGGTGAAATGAATGCATTCTGACAGCCAGAACACCTAGGTTTAAGTTCTCCATCTCCTACTGCCTAACTCTGTGACCTTGGGCAAGGTTCTGAACGTGTGTGCCTCAGAAACAGCAAGAAGAGCAGAATGGACGGTTTTCTGTTAAGGAGCTGTAAGCACTAGCACAGGGTGTTTTCCAAGCAAGCTCTACATTAAGCAATTATTAACAGCAGCGATCTTACAACTCTGCACTGCCGTCCTTTCTAGTATCACAGTACTCAAATGAAGTGCCTAAACACTTCTCCACTGCCCAGTTTTGTTAGAAGGACCATTCAGAAGTAACAACTGGTGACAGGCTAATGGTAGGCTTGATTTATCATATGGGACCATCACTGGTATTCACTCTGGGAAGGCAATCTACTTCTCCTTGGATATGGAACAGTCACTAATTTCACTTGATTCTATATGAATCCACCATAAAGGGAATTTTAAGGAAATTATTTAAGGCATCTAATTGTATTCAATTAATGATTTACAATACAGACTAGAGAACACACATTTCAAAAGCATTTTCTATAGATTGTAAATTGGGAGATGTTTGTAATGAGGAAACATATAAATTTAACTTGACAAATTTAAGTGAAAAAGGGAAAGAAGTCCGCTAGTCAAATGCAACCTTTGGCCCTGCATTTCCTGTATCTATTAGTTTCTCCTTAAAGTCCTTTTCTCTTCTCATTATGTTCTAAACAATTAACAGTCCTAGGGCTGGGGATATAGCTCAGTGGAATAAGTGCCTGCTTGGCAGGTGCAAGGTCCTGAGTTCAATCCCCGGTACCGCCAAAAAAAAAAAAAAAGAAAAAAGAAATATTTAAAAAAACAATTAACAGTCCTAGACCGATACGAAGCAAATCTGCTAATCTATTAAATTTATTTTCCATAATTCTAAGATGTTACTATGTCTATGAATCAGGCCAGTCAAGTTCCATTTCTGTAGTTTTGGGGGTTTTTTTTGTTGTTTTTCTTGTATTTAGTTATCAGTGTTTATAAAAAGTTTACATGCTGCACAGACATTATGATTTGCCCAAATATTCCTTCAGTGGCCATGGATAACAAATAACAATTAAGAAACATGTCACATCCTTTGATCTTTGTATATTACAAACTACTGGAAAAAAAGGCAGCATGAACTTCAGGAGAAAGCACAGAAGCTTACGGCTCACGCACTCAAAAGTGAAATATTGCAGAAATGCCAACCTGTATACCAATTCTGAAAAAAAAAAACAGGATAGAGACAAGCCTGCCAAAGAAAGTGATTACTGCCTTTGGGACACTGAAGCATAAAGCATAAGGATTATTAAAGAACAGTCGCCATTATCAGGAGGTAGAACTCCAGGAGGAACTGGGTTCAGCGATTTGGCCTAAGGCACAGTTCCCAGGAGGCTGCCAGGATATAGACTAGTGACACTTCTAGGCATTTATCTAGGAAACACCTAACAGCTTCTGCCTTCCTCTCCATTTAACAGACTGCTAGCTCAAAATAGGCACTAAAAAGCTGTTTGATTAATTTGTTTCATGCTTCTTTTGTGTAAGACATTCGACAGACTTTCTAAGAGAAGAAGCAACTGTCCTTCCTTAGATCTTATGCCCCATCACGTTCAGACACAATGCTTGTTTGAAAACAAGTCACAGTTCATTGGTAATCTTTCTTATGGCCAGTGGGGGGGGGTGGTGTGTGTGTGTGTGTGTGTGTGTGTGTGTGTGTGTGTGTGATGCTACAAACTCATTCATTCACTTTGACCATAGTTTGGAGCACATACTAGGTGCAAGGATTTGTGCTGAGCATTGGGAACACTGCAGAGAGGACAATAGAAGTGTTCTGATTCCTAACAGACCATCCACTTGACTGAAGAGACAGTCATTGAAGTAATGAACACATCCCCAGTCATGGCCAAGTAAACCAGTGCAGGGCAAACACTGTGAGGCACACAAGCAGGGCTGAAGGCAGGCTTCCCCGTTTCCTTGGCTGACCCAGGGACGGTGATGTTCAAGAGCCAAGAAGGTCATGGTGGGGCTGCAAAGGCCAGAGAACAGGATACAGGAAGTGGAAGGAGACCCAAGAGCGCACACAAGGAGACCAAAAGGCAGCCCAAACCTAGAACTCTGGCAGCTGAATTTGACTTGCTCCTTCTAGATCTCCTTCCTCCTAGTAATACACTGCAGCCATCTTCCCAGTTGAGTCATTCTCTGCCCGCTTAGGCATGGAGGATGAGAATGTGTATTTCGTACTTGCTACCCTCAATAAACAAAAGCCATCAGCACAAGGATGGTCTGGGATTTCACTGTGTGGATTTTCACAAATTCTGATTATCTAACTATGGAAAATGAGTGCCAGAAAGCAAGTGGCCTGTGTTTTCAGAATTTCTATATAGAATCCTATTATAGTTTTTTCCCTTTAGGAAAAATGTTAAGGTTTGCGTACTAAAAATGGGCAAGGAAGAGCGATCCGCAGCCAACTGGTGGTCTACAAGCCTTGGGTCTCAGCCCACAAGATGCATGTGAGGCAGCTTGCGGTAGGGGCCCTACTGATCAGCATTTTCATCGAGGTAATCCAAGCCACAATGTGGAATCACTGCAGCTGGAGATGGGCAGAGGCCATCGTTGAGCTCCCCTAGCTGATGCGCCCACCCCACCCCAGGATGAGAAAAGATACTCTGGATAGGAAAGGCTCCACTGATCACTAGGTTAGGGCAGCTAATGGGCAAGGGACAGGCCAGCCAGTGCCTCTTCCTGCTTTGTTATTAATGTCCAAACAGTAACTTTTCTTCATTTTTGAAGGGCCTGGTTCACTCTTCAAAAGGCTGCTCAGTTTAGGTGTATATAACATGCTTAGGCTGTAAATGAGTGAACAGGCTGCTGGAAAGTATTTCAGTTGACCCAACGACATACATAGCCCTAGCTCCCCCGCTTCAGATATTCAGTATCCCTAGCTGCTCATCATAAGGTGAGCCCATAGCTTGAGAAGGTCCCCAGAGGGTCCTCTGTGCACCTGCGCAGTATACCCTGTGACTGAGGTCTGAGGAGTCCTGGAAAGCTGCCAACCAAGGACAACGATGGCTCTGGAAGATCATCCTGCTATGCTATGCGAGCAGACTGTGTTTTCTCTGGAGGACCTGGGTTAGAAAGCAGCACTGCACCTAGCTGTGTCCTCTCAAAACCTAGCAGCTTCTTTCCTTCGGGCAGGTTTTTATAGCACTAGTGGGGGGATAGGTGAGCGGAGGGAAGAAGTAGCAAACAGCATTAAGAGTGTGAGTGGGGGCCAGGTCAGGAGGTAGGTTCCACAGAAGCCTACTCTGAAAGGCCAGCGGTGGCCACCGTGTAAAGGCACAGAACCCGGCCACCCTGGTTGTCTTCAGACATCCACATCTACACATGAACTGAGGACCTGCCACAGCACAAGTATCTCGTGACTTCCCAGAAGCTAAACACTTTGCATGGCTGCATAGCAAGGGCTGACGGACGGACGGACTCCGGATGACCGTGCTCACAAGGGTTGTCCTGCAGGGGCACCCTCTCCCCATCTGCAAAGGTGGCTCTTCTGCTTTATGCCTCTATAATAAAATTATGAGGCTTTAAGAGACTTTGGCTTCGCTTGGTGTTTGTCATTCCAACGTGCCCAGTGGCTTTATCAGAGGTCTATATGCCCTAGGATTATCCCTTGATGCCTATGCAATCAAGGACTTGACTGATTCTCTGAGTCTTGAAACAAGAAGTCACAATGTAAAGAAAATAAAAATACTTAGGTACGGGCCTTTCAAACAAATCAAAACTGATATTGGATATGTCTCATTCTGTCCTTGTGACCTCTTCCTAATAATCTAACATCCTGTACCTAGGATGCAAAAAGAAAACAATACCACAGCTTCAGTAGCCCACATAAATTCGCATGGCCTTCAAACCTTCCCATATCCTGAAACTACTTAGCCAGCTCCTATGTGTCCCAGAAAACATGACCCTACTTACACTTCCGTAATTCTTTAAAAGTACACAAGAAGCTAACCCTGGCAATGAGCACTACAACCTGCTAAAATAATGGTCCACAGCCTTTGCATAACCTGGCCCAAACTAAGAAGAAGCCACAGAAGGGTTTCTGGGTGGGCAGGCAAGAGTAAAATAAGAGCTGTATCACAATTATGCAAGAATTCTTCCTCTACAAGATAAAAAAAGCTAAATGATTAGGCTATTCTAAAGTTTTGAAATTCTAGTACAAAAAGCACACTTCAATGACCAAGAAAATGCAAGTTAAGAAAAATCTTCATTAAGCTGGATTAGTCAGCATTTCAGAGTTCTAGTTCACACAGAATTACTCTTAGAAAAACATCCTTTTGATTGACCTGCCCTCACTTTTACCTGAACCATTAACCCTTAATTATACAGTCAAATACTCAATTACAGGGAACTATTTAAATGTCTCACTGCGCACAAATTTAAGAACTACGTAACAAGAATTTCCACATTATCTAAAATAAAAACTCTTATTTTCCCTTTATATGTATTTATACAGGTCTGTACACTAAGCTTGTGCTTATTCAGCTCTAGACAAGATGTACTTATATTTCAAACATATGTAAATACTTGTTTATAGCACAACACAAATGTCCAAATACCACCTGGACAGTAGAGAAGCCAGCATGAGTGAACATTTGACGATTAAAAAAGTGACTACTGCTAATAGCAGCAGCAGCAAGGACAACAAAAGCAGCCCTGGCAGTCTAACACACTGTGGTCAGTACGTGTCTGACCACCTAAATGTCTTCCACAGGCCGTGTGGTAAGGCTCAGCACCCAGGTCACGGCAGTGCTAGGAAGAGCTGAAACTCTCAGGTGGGGGCGGAGGGAGCTGTGATAGGAAGCCAGGCCACTGGGCCATGGACTTGAAGGGGATTCTGGGACCTTGGTGTGTTCCCGCCCTGCCTTCCTGCAGGAGGTCAGGCTCAAAAGCAATGGAGCCTAGCACGCGTGTACTGAAACTGAGCCAAAATAAAGCTTTACTTCCCTATAAGGTATCTTAGATATTCTGTCACAGCAATGGAAAGCTAACAGACTATCGGCGCCTTGTACATTTATGGAAATTATTTTATATAAAAAGATCAATCTTTCACATTCTATGATGTAGTCCTTACGAAGTGGAAATCTGAGGCAAAGAAGAGAGGATTGGGGTGGGGATGTAGCTCAGAGGCACAGCACCTGCCTGGTAAGCACAAGGTCATGAGTTCAATTCTTGGTACCAAAAAAAAAAAAAAAAAAAAAAAAAAGAGAGAGGAAAAGGGTCATTTTAGGTGACATCAATTTGCTAAAGAAACAATTAGCTCCTTTACATGATCAATGATTGGGATGTAGATCAGTACAGATCACAGGTGAGTGAGGCAGGAAGCACATAATTGGGAGTGATAACATTCTGTGTAAGAATGTTATTGGGTTCGATCCCTAGTACTGCACTGCACAGAAAGAAAAAAGAAAATCGTGCATCAAAAGGATGCGGAATGCAGAAGGCAATCCTGTGAAACACACAATGTCAATGACTAAACCTGAACAGTGATTCACCCCTGACAAAGAAACTTCACATAATTACTGGCTTTGGGAATTCCTAATTGCTGTCAGGTAGGAAGTTTTCCCATTGATCTCATTTTAGAGATGAAGAAACTGGCTGCCATCAGTTAGTTATACGCCTTGTTCAGGGACTCCCTATTCAATCTGTTCCTAGTTTGCTTCTCTTTTTACCACCACGTTTTTTTCTATATAAAATTACTGTCTCATGCACATAAATAATTAAATATTAATCTATGTCACAGAATTATAATTAGATATATTAATCTACAATGATTAAGCAATATAATAGATTTTATTATCTAATAAGAGTTGAGTTACGTTGCAAGAATCATCTTGAGTTTCATCTTTCCTTCTGCCCTCAAATCTCACCAGGTTCTGGGGTGTCCAACATCTCCTATACGTACAAGTGTTAAGCTCATGGATAATCTGTTCTCTCTAAAAGACTTAGGACTGGACACTCTCTATAATGGCCATAGGATGATTCCTCTAAAACTTTAAATACAGTAAGTGGGTGAATGCCCTGAATTTTAGCTCTACCTCCTAAAGAATATCCACTGGTTTCGGGAATCAATAGTCCTGCTCATTTTAAACAGTCCTGCACAGTTTCTCAACGCCTCTCTGCACTTGCCAACAGAAGAAGTGTAAAACCATGTGTGAGTAATGCATGATTCACGGGAAGCTTCAAATATGTGCATGCATAATTATATTTTAACATTAGTAACTCTGAAAGATCAGACTTTTACAAAAATAAATACGTAACTACAGAACACCATTTTTTATGAAATTCACCTGAGATCTTTGTGAACATTCAGCAGAAGCCAAAGGATAGCTGTCTTGAACAGAGTCACATCAAAATCTTGGACTGTACATGCTTCCTGGTGCTTACCAGGAGAATCTCTATTGCTAGAATAGTAGCATCGCTACGTAGCTCTCTCCTTCTCTCTCATTATGTGTCATCCTGACCAGCTACTTTCTAGCTGGTAACATACAGTAAACTGCTTAACACCTTAGGCTTTGCCTCTCACCGTCGCCACAGGTGAGGATGATGTATGAATGAAACGAGCTAACAGATACACAACGCCTTTCGGGAGCATCCAGCACTTTTGTAAACATCACTGAAGCTCTTCTCATTTGGCTGACAGCAAAATCAAAACACCCTGGCCAAGTGATATAATAATTAGTAAGACCGACCCCTCCCCAGGGCCCGAGATATGAAACATAAATATGTAATGCTCAAGCCTTCAGCACAACCTAGATAAGAACTACTACACTGTTAAAATCTGACAATGTATCTATAAGTTCTGAGGCTTAAATAAATATAACTTTTCCTCCACTGGGCAATCTGGAAGAAACTTGAAAATTTTATAAATGTGAATATGTATACTGTCACTGCAGGTCACTTCACTTTGACAAAATCGCCCCAAAGAAATAAACACAACATGTGAGAGGAAGAAAAGAGAAAGGCGTTCATCACAGAATCTTTTGTAGAGCCAAGAAACTTGAAAAAAAATCTCAATATTCAGCAATTACTAATTGGTTAAGTAAATAATGGTGTATAAGTAAGATTAAGGAAATACATTATTTAGCTATACAAAAGTGGTATTATAGATGAACATCTATTAAAGAGAAATGGAACTGAACATTAGGAGTCATAAATTGATGTATAATAGAACTACATTTCCGTTAAATTTACCTGTGAATGTAGATGTATCTCTGTGGATGTACACAGAGAAAAGGTCTAGAACTACCCAAATATGAACTGCACAGCAGAGATAGCTAACTTGTCTGAATTGCTTAGTTTTTCTGTTACTACTAACACTGACATAAATCGTTTATAAAAACTTTGCAATCTTTTCCCATTCCTAATCAATGAAAAGAAAGAGAGAAACCTTAAGTGGGAGCACTTTGTGTACATGTGTGGGGGTGCTGGAGAGCGAACCCAGAGCTTGGAGCATGGCATGCATGTATGTGCTTTACTATTAGATTAACACCTCCTGCCCTGGGTGTCCAGTTTTTCACAAGTTGCCAAGCAGCCCCTCGAAAGCCTCAGGCTTGGAGATTACTGCCTCATGCTCTAGTTATCTGATTGGGACCATCACCAATCTATACAGGGCCACTGAGCTTTGTCAACTATTCTGTAAGTGGCAGCCTCAGCAAACAGGATTTTGATGGGCTATCCACCCCCAGCTGTCACTCAAACTACTAGGCCAGGAATCAAAAGCTAAGCTGGGAACTGTCGGCCAATTTGCTAATTATGATTAGACAGGACAAGCCTCTGCTGGCACTGGTGCAAGTTCTCATTGCTACGTAAGTCTCAGATCTGTCCTTCCTTAGTTATTTGGACAGTCTTCTCCTTTACCTAAAGATATTTATTATACACTGGGAATATATGGCCAGATTAGTGCCTGAAAACAAGCCAGTAAGCTGAAGTGATGCAAAGTAATTTATTTAGGTATAAAGTCAGAAACAATAGCATGAATCAAGATGGACTAGAACCTTCACACATTTCTGAATGTACAGGGATAATTACTACCATAGAGAAGATTCAGTTTAAAATAAGGTGAAAGAAAGCAATTATATTTCAGTGTGTCAGCCTATTCTGACTATATTTTTACTTCTACAGTTTTGAAAGTTTTATGAATCACTGCTCAGTATCATTAATAGATAATGGTTCAATGGATTTCAAACGTATGGAAAGATATTTCCATTTGTATATGTATGTTTTATGGTTATTTTTACTCAAGGACTAATTTTTAAGCTCCACAAAAGAAATTAATGAGCAAATTGGATTTAGCAGAAATTTGCCTTCAAGCACACTGAGCTCTGCCACACGTACACATGTGCTATGTCATTACCTGTGAAGCCAAGACTTTACAAGTGTATAACTGCACCCCACCCAAGTTAACTTTGGAACAAAATGTGACTCTTTCTCTGTATCTGGATTCCTTGTATTTGCTCTGTTTCTATTTCATACAATAGTATAAACAGGCACTCTTCTCTGTATTTCCATTTCAATAAGGAGTCAATTATTTTACATACAGTCTTATTAAAGGCAGTTCCAATAATTACAGAATTTTGTTCAGTGTTATTCTCCTGAAACATTTATCATTTGGTGATTTTAAAATGAAACAAAAACATATTGTGTCCTTAAAAACTGTGGAAGGTATTCCCAGTACCAAAAAAAAAAAAAAAAAAAAAAAAAAAGGGTGTCTGACCTGAAAGACACTCTCAGCAAACATGTTGCCCACCACAAACAGGAACCACTAAAGGGCCACACTGCCCTCAGCAAACAGATGTCTGTAAAATAAATTTAGGACTGGACATATAATCTCCCCAGTGAGTCCAGTATCATCTGCACAGCTGCACTGACCGTCTTGGGAACTTTGACCCCAAACATTCTACCCAGAGTCCTTGGGATTATAACCCCATTCTCAAACCCCAGGTAAACTTAACTTCTCCCCTGGCCAGCTGCTGGAATCATTCTCAGCCTGTCTGCACCCAGACAGAATAAATCCAGTCTTTCCTCACATAAAAAAGGGAGTTATTTGAAGAGAGCAAATCCTTTGAAAATATGAATCACAGAATACTTCCTAAGGAGAAATATCTGTGTCACTTATTTAGGGATCTTTCTTGGACTAATAATATATGCTTTATTGATATAATAAAAAATAATTTTAGAAAAGGTTCTTCCAAACATTACTGAAACAGTTAAGTCTCTGGTGACAGCTGAAACAGTTTTGTAGATGTGGGTTCTCTCTATGTAGGCCATCTTTCCTAAGCACAGATCCGAGTGTATCAGGGAGCATCAGCCCATGGTAAATTTTATGGCTGTATTAATTTTGCTATGTGTATGACATCAGCTTTGAAACTAGAAGTAACCTGAAGGACATTACTTTCGTCTTTTTGAGGAAACTGTCTTGGGTTTTTCTTTTTCTTTATTTTCAAAGTCAGATTATAAGCTAATTTGAATTGCACGTATTTGACTGCACTCTTCTGAATGAGTGCTCAGTCCTTGCCAAGTCAGGGCTCCCATTCAAAGTGAAGCTGTTCTAATTCTAAGGCAGATAGGTCTTCTCAAGAGGAGAGTTTAGGTTCCTCTTACGTGGAAGAGAGTATGATGAATGGTCTTCTCAAAGCTGATTTTTGTATTGAATTAGACACAAAGCTTTTACATTTCTGCAACATAAATGCTGTGTAATAGAAACACAAACGCCCGGAGTACCTAGCGGGTTAGTGGAAAACCGCTAAGAAGTGCAGGGGGCAGCAACAGGTGGTGCCCACCCCACACTGCGATGGTGCTAGGCCCATTTTACAAACTGATGAGCATTTTGAGTTTTACTCACCTTCCTTCAAATGATAAGCATGAATTTCAGGTTTCTGCTGTTGTTTAAATTTGAAAACCATATGAATATGTAATGTAAGAAACTGTCAGGCATCATGAAGACAGTACCTGGAGTCCTACTACAGTGAGCTTTTGTTACTGTAATAAATATCTGAGACGAATCAACTCGCAGAAAAGTTTATTCTGGCTCTCAGTTTTGGGGATTTCAGTCCATGGCCAGTTGGCCTCTTTGCTCTGGCCCTCTGCCAGCACAGCACAGCACAGCACAGCACATCATAGGGAGAGTATGTAAAAGTAAAGACCTGTTCGTGGACAGCCAGGGAACAAAGAAAAAGAGGAGGGAAGACGTCAGGTTCCATTATGTTCTTCAGGGGCGCAGCCCAGTGAGACTTCTCCCTGGTCCCACTTCTTACAGGTTCCCATTACCTTCTAATAGCGCCAAGCTGAAGACTAACTAAATAGCTGAGCTGTTAGTGGAAATTCAAGATCTAATCCATAGCATTGGTTAATTTATTTGTCTAAAATGAGCAACGCTTATCCACAAAGTAGATCCTGGTTTCTCTAGGTAAAGTAAGTAGAAAATCTAACAGGTCTTGCTGCTACATCAAACCGCTGGTGGTTTGGATGATGAAAACAAACGCTTCAACTCTCAGCCCCGACATGTCCCAGAGACAGATCCGGGACAGAGTGGTGGGCAGGGGCCTTCCTCCTTAGCCCCAGCTGACAGGCGGAGAAGGAGGGAGGACAGAGGAGGAAGAACGTGATTTGTAACCGTCATTTTCCTAAAATGTCCTCATTTTCAGCAATGGAACTTACACAGAATTCCTTCCACACCTTTGTTCTTTCTGCAAAGTAATTCCTGTTCTCCCAAAATGTATTGTGTATTGTGTACCTTTTGGAGGATGTGTTCTAAAAGAAAAAAATTCCATTGGCATCTAAGAAAAAGTAACACCAGGCACTGGCACTTAAAATTTGGTTGGTCTCAGTGGTGTGAGATTAACCGGAATTTCAGTTAATTGGCCCTCTGTTTTGATTCATTTTGCGCTGCTCCAGAGTCTGTGCTAACTCACACTTCGCACATATTTCTCCTCAGCAAAATTCTCTGACCTACACTGCAGTGAAATGGAGTGTACGGCACCGAACTTTTCATATCCAAACAAGCTGACACCATCCAACTGCACTAAAGTATGCTACCTGCAAAATGCAATGTCAGAATCACGCATTAGTGACATGTGTTCTGTGGAACTGTGAGCTGCTGTGAGGGGGCCTGGAGGGTGGGCATCAGCACTCACAGTGATGAAAAAGCATCCTGCCTCGGAGGAAGACGGCCAAGCTCTTCTGCAAAGGAGCTGACCTCCCAACAGTGCACTGTAAGAGTGAACGGACAGGAAAAAAGTGGGAGAAGAGTGTCTAGAAATAGATCCACATAAGAACAATTGATTTTCCAAAGTACATCCATACAGTTCAATAGAAAACAAAAAGCATTTGCAACAGATGCTGCTGAAACAACAAGATCACCTACTTGGGACAAAAATGAATTCAGACCCATAACTCATGCCCAGAATAGCAGCCTGAGGAAGACCACAGACTTTAAAGGTAAAAACCATGCAGTATGGAGAATAAAGTAGAAGAATTTTTTTATTTAGAGAATACTGTATTAGTTTCTATAATCAACCCTTGGAAGACCTTATAAATTTAAAACAGTGTATTACCTCTGTACCAATGGAAAAGAAATTAAGTTTAATGTTTCTAGACCAATATGGCTGTTAATTTCTATACAATGGCAACTCAACATGGTTTTTCCAAAGTTAAAGTTTCCAAAAATTCAAATTATATATATATATATATATATTTATGTATTTATATAAAAAGACCAATAATAGCAGTATATTATGCATTAATAGCAGCAACAGCTTTTCCAGGTTCTGCAGTCATCTGAAAAAGGTTACTGACACACAGCACACTCCATGAAAAAAAAGACTGAAAACAAAGTACCCAGAAAACAGCAAAGTTCTGTTACTGTTGCGGTTCCTGGCACCATTTTTTTATTAGCTTCTTAATCATCATCTGCAAAGAAAACATTCTAGAGAAACAGCATTAAAAACAGCTCTGATAAAGCACTGGAATATTTTTTACAACCTGAAAAGAAGTAAAAATTTTCCAATGTTACACAAAAATACCAATTGTTAAAGTGGTAAGTTGGTCTTTTAAAAATTTTAAATGCCAACTGTGGTGGACTGACAACTCATGGTCAACTTATAGCCCCCAGCTGAACTGAGTAAGCATGGTGCTGGGTGTGGGAGGCCCAGCTCTGGACTGCTGCCAGCAGCAGAAGGGGCAGAACTGGAGAAGTGAGGCTGTTCGGAGCAGAGAAAGGCTGTTGGGAGCTGAAAGGCTGTTGGAGCTGGTAGAAGCTGTAAGGAGCTGTTGGTTTGGTTGGACGAGCTCGTCATGCTGGCTTTTCTGATGAACTTGGCTGTTTTCATCCTCCAAGGAGCTTGGGACCTTGCTGGCACTGAGAATGACTTTGGTTCACTTTGGGGGAGCTCTGATCCTCGCTCTGAGCATTGCTTCCTGGCTCCGTAGGGGAAGATGATGTACTGCCAGGATCCTGGAAAAGGTTGCCGCGTTGGCTTTCCTAATGGGAACTCAGCTCTCTCAATCACTGGAGGAGCTCAGGACCTCACTGTTGCTGAGGGTGGCCGTGGTACTTTTCGGGAGAGCTCTGGTTCTCATTTTGAGCGTCGCTTCCTGGCTCCAGTGCAGTTCCCTCAGTGTGCTGGCACAGACCCTTCACCCCGCCAGCACAGACATCCTAGATTCCACCACTGACCCTTGGGCCTTTCCAGCGCAGATCCACAAAACAGGCCTGCATGAGGTATGTTATGGGCTCTAGGCTTCCAGTTGGACCCATGGGAAGCACTGTTATGAGCTCTAGGTCTTCAGCTGGGCTCATGCAGGACATTATTGCGGGATCCCCGCCTTCAGCTGGATTCTTTGGTCCTAAGTGTGTGGATAGATTTCCTGCACTCACTTGTATATGATTCTTTGGGTCTATTATAAATAATCTTATAAAATGTTTCCTATATTACATTGTTCCCTTTGTAAAAAAAACCCCAAACCATGACACCTGCTCATCAAATGATACTTTTATAAATGGAAAGGCAAGATTCTAAAAGAAAATAAATTCTGTACATAAAATAAATACTTAACCAGAGAAAATAAAGGAGTCATGTAGATAAGCAACAAAAAGACTACAACCCAATTTACAAAACTAGAAAAAAGAAAAGAGTTGAACACACATTTCACAGAAAAGGAAATAAAAGTCAATCTGTAAGCACATGAAAAAGTCCCTGGCTGCATTATACACCAAGGGAATGCAAATTAAAACTACAAGACACTATTTCATAGACACTCAAATGACTACAAAGATAAAAAGACAATTTCATGTGTTGGCAAGGATGTGGACCAACTGGATCCATCAGGCACTGCTAGTGGGAAAACTTGTCAATTTTTACGAAATACTTGCCATCTGACCCAGTAATTCCACTTGTGAATATTACTGAAAATATATGAGAAAATATGGCCACAAAAACTTTAAATAATCCAAATATCTATTAAGAGGAGGAGAGATAAACAAATGCAACAAATGCTGGTATATGTACATGATGGAATATTATCACATACAAGGACAAGGAAGAGAAATCTTCAAAGACAGTCTACTGAACGAAAGGAACCAGAGCAAAGAGTCCTTGTACAATTTCACTTGTGCGTATTTAGGACAGAGAGCAGATTTATGATGGCAGAATGCATAAAAGTGATTTCTTCCAGAGCCAGGAAAGGGGGAATCATCTGGGAAGGGACCGGAGGAAGTTTTCTGGGATGATGACAATGTCCTCTACCTGTATTAGAAGAAATTATCTGAGTGTGGATGTTTGTCAGAACATACTAAAGCGTACACTTAAGATCAATGAATTTTACCTACAAAGGAAAACTATTATATAAAAAATTGGCTAATATAATATTACCATCAAGGTGTTTAATAAATTACTTTAAATTCCAATGAACCTTAAGACTTAATTTATATATACCATACAAAGAAAATGATAACCCAATCTCATATGCACTTACGAGTTATACTTTATGTAACTGTCTTCTTATACTGAATTACTCTGCAAGGGCCTGAGAACAATATTTCCTGTTCATATGTAGGTCAAAAGGTTGACTGCTGTTAACATCCCCTCAAAACATCTTCCTTTTATATTTTCAAACTAGTATTTTTGTCCCTTCAGCTTTTATTCGGCCAATCTTTTATTTGTCTCATGTTGAAAAAACTGTTCTATGGTGGGAACTAGTATATATTTTAAATAAATACAATATATAATATTATATATTCCCTTTTTTCCTTCTTATTTTCAGTATTGCTCAAACTTGGGCAACTTGAGGTCAAAAAGATTTTTAAAACAATCCGGAGTTGGCTATATTGCCAGCGCTTATGAATTCATGTTAAATTAACTTCACTAAGACACAGTTTCTTTTAAGAATAGTTGTCACAGTAATTACTTCATAGTTTCATAAAAGGAGGGATGTTGAGCGCCAAGGGGATGTCTTGTCTGCAAACAATTTAAAAAACAAGAAGCCACATTCAGACAATTCTAAAACGTGTCCATGACAAAATACTCTCCATGGGGCCAACTGTTCCCAGGGTCACTGCACAAGATCCCTCAAAGCAACGCAGGTGGGTGTGGCTCCTGCAGATTAAAAGACGACAAGCAATGCAAACTCATCTTTTTTTCTTTTTGGTATCAGAAATAGAACTCAGGACCTTGCACTTGCCAGGCAGGTGCTTGTGTCACTGGGCCATATCCGTGGCCCAGTAATGCAAACTCAGAGTGACTCTTTTCCCCACCGGTGGCCCAGAAACAGCTGGCCTTTAGGGAATACTTCTGAATGTGCCTGGCCCCATGCTAGAAGACAGTGCCATTTCAGCCTTGCAACCATCCCACAGGACAGACACTACTGCCACTGCTCTATCATGTAGGAAACCTAGAGAGATCACTAACCTCCTCCAGGCCAAAACTGGCACATGCTAGCAGCAAGCCCCAAAGAAATTTCTCAGAAGCAGGAGACCACAGGACGCCCTCCAAGCTGCCAGGCTTTCCCAGGGGCTCAAGACAGGGACTGGGAAGAAGAGAGGCGAGGCAATGGCAAACGATTTAAAAGTCTGTTTTAGAAATTTGAATCTTTAAGGTTGGGTAATAGCTGTATAAGAAATTAAAAAATTAAGAAATAGTATTAGAAGTAATATAGCTTAAGAAAATAAAGTAAATCTAACTTTGCAATGTCCCAGACATACAGAGGGTGGCCTCGCTGAAAACGCTTGTACTCAGCTTCCTGAGTGTGCCCTGTGAGCACAGCGCATGCCCCTGTGGCATGAATCTGACTCCTCCCAAGGACTGCTGGGAATTGGTCTCACAGGCTGCCACAGAGGAGAGCTTCATGAAGGGACTGTCAGCTCATCCACTCAGTGCTCTGGGCCACACTGCCAGTCCACTGAGGGAAACAGCAGCGCAGGCCATTCATAACCAGGTCACGTGGCAGGGACACTAGCTAAGTGTGCTTTCATAGTAGTGAACTCGCTCTTGGCTGTAATGTAAATAAATCAAGCTGTAATTGCACTTTGTAGCGCTGAACAGCATCCCTCTGTGGCCCACATTTACCAGGTTTAGTTTAGAGAGCAAAGAAAGGCAGCCCACACCAAGTGAAAGTGTATGTCTCCTCACGCTGGGACCTGCACTGTTCCTCAGCCCTGAGTGCAGACCGTGAGACCACAACGCAACAGGACACAGAGTTCAGGGCTCCAGGCTGTGTGATCAGACCTAGCAGGGGCAGGGATGGAAAGAGCTCCAGGAGAGAGGACATCTGCCATTATCACATCTAAACACAAGCAGGCAACCAGAGTATGCAAAAATCTGGACCGAAGTTCAGATAAACTGCATGAGTACAAAATTGTAAAACTTCAGAAAAACGCTGAAATCTTCATAGAAGCAAACAGTGTACATCCATCAGCATGTGAGCCCAAGCAAACTCGGCTTTGACTTGATTTTATTTAAAGCAAGTCCAACCTTCGCTTCAGGTCAGACATGTGACCTTGGGGTGATTTATATGCAAGACCTCAGAAGGTGACTGAACTATGTCCTCATGAAGGGTATGGTATTAAATGTTACCAGCCCCTCTTAAAATGCAACCCGATAGTTAGGGTTACATAAAATGTCAGTGTTCTCCTTTAGTTTGGCTTCTCATTTTATATTTGAATAAACCTTTAAAAATTATTTATTTATTTATTTGGTACTAGGAACCAAACTCAGGACCTTGTGCTTGCCAGGCAGGCGCTGTGCCACTGAGCTATACCCTCAACCCTAAAAATTTAAATGGTATTAGAAAGCCTAACATTTAAATTTTAATCATTTTAAACCATTCTATCTTATAGACATGCTTGTTCTCACAAATTTTCAAAACTAAAATAATAATTATTCTGAAATTGCTTAATGACTAATATTTTAGTTAAAAATGATGTATTCTATGTTATAAGTTGGCACACTTTTCATATAGGGCTAGAGAATAAATATTTTATGCTTTGTGGGCAACTGTAGTGTGAAATCAGCTACAGTCAATGCAGAAGTTAACAATTTCTTCTGTGTGCCAATAAAACTTTACTTACAAAACAGTGAGCTGGATGTGGCCCAGAGGTCACAATTTTGCCAACCCTTGACTTACATCAGACTAAAATACTATGTTATATTCAATATACATTGAAAACAAACTTCCCAGCAAAAAAGAAAGACTCAGTAAGCACAATATAAGACGCTGGTCAAGCTTTCTTCAAGTGCCTGGAAGTTGTTAATTTTTATCATGAGACACAGATATGCAAGTGTGCGTCCTTTCTTGTACAGACCACATGCTGATCCCAACAGGAAGCAGTGTCTTCCGTACGTGGCTCAAGACAGCTGAAGGAGTATTCTACTCACAAGAGGATGCTCCATGTGACCTGGATTGGCTCTCAACAGGCCTTTTGCACCCTAAATAAAGAGAATCGCTTGTGTCGCATAAGAGCACAACCAATTCACTCAGTTTCAAAAGAGCAATGAAAATGCTCTGCTTTGGAAAACATACAAAACAGTACGGGGAGTGGAGGAAAAAGCAAGGTGCTCTTCTCAAATGGCACAGAAGAGTGCTGTGCGCAGCTGAAGAAAAGGGAATGAAAATGTAATCTTTAGATCGGGAATAGTAACTATTTAAATGCCAAGAAGGCATATACAGTAATCCCAGAAGGAAAAAGATACTACATGAAGACGTAAGAGCGAAACTATTCAAACGAAATCTGTTAAAGAAAACAAACTCTACCCTCAGCAGTACATACCTCCATGGTCAGACCTGGGCCAACACTCCCTCCAGTAGCTCAAGCAGAGGGCCGTTCTGGAGCCCTAACACTGCAGATCAAGGAGCACGCACTGACGCCTCGCTGCTTCCCTGACCCTGCTGCTGCTGTTGGGGGTCACAAACGGGCCTGGCTGTCTAGCTCCAGGCCTCACTGAGTAGGTAAAGTACAGGAAACCTAACTCGCACGGGTCACTGCTTGGAATCCTTTTGGGAACTAGAGAGGATTTGAATGCCTATTTCAGCTCCCGAAGATTTTCTATCGCTTTCTGTGTGGTTCTTTTAGAATGGGTCCTACCTGGAGAATCCGCTCTAACACCTCAGTACCGGATTAAATATCTCCTTTGATAATACTGGGTAGAAAATGGGAAAAAAAGGGTGTGAGCAAGCGCTACGAAGTAACAGGCTGTATGAGTAAGAATTAGCCCCCAAAGAAACTGATCAACTAAGGCGGTGACTTAGGTAAGAACAGATGCGTATCGGCAGAAGCCTCCTGCTCTGAAGGACTTGGCACCCCCACTTCCGCCTTCAAGTTTCTAGCTGCACATGCCCGCGCTGCTGAAGACTGCGTAGGGGCGCAGAGTAAGCGCGCGTCCTCCTCCACACACTTGTATCTTCTAATCTCCGTCTTCTCTGCCTGCTAAGCCTGCAAGGTCTACTTCTCATTTCTGTGTGGCTATTTGTTTAGTGTGTGTAATCAGAGACGCAGAAAATACACCCAGCTAGTAGTGGGGATAATTGGAATCCCATTTTGAAAAGCCACAGATTGCTGACCTACTCTATGCCAATAAACTTGAAGGTGAAGCACAGCTAGCCGTCTGTGCCCAGGGACGCCATATCCATGGATCCCATCACACTGAGTACAAAAACATCTTTATAACCTAATTTAATACCCCCAGACAAAATTAAACTATAGCATTTAAAGATACTGTAAAGTTTAATGCAAAGATACATGATTATCACAAAAAGTGATAATGCAATGCAGTTTCTTAGCAGTTATCCTAATGATGGCTTGATATTTACTTGAATTATACACATAAACCTAATATGCTTTCCTTTAGGACAGTTGTATCAAACAACAGAAAACGAAAAATGTATTCCAAGTGAAGAGATCACTAAAAACTGATGATGTGGGAAAGCTTTCATAGAGACGCTGTGGTACGGGTCCGGGGAGGGATGTTCGGGTCTCTTTAATAAACAACTACATATATAGGGCTTGTATCTCCAGCTTCATGCCCGCATCCCAGGATCCAACATATAAGATGGTGCACTGAACAGAAACGGACTTCCTTCAAGCGAGAGGAAGATCCTGAGAGTAAGGGGAAACACCTTCATGTCCACCAGACCAAATACTGAACAAAAGCTTATGATAAAACAAAATCACTGTGAAAGAATGATCGAAAATATTTTACTGGAGTACCAAGTCTCTGCCCTTTAACCTTTTTCTTGCCTACCTACACTGAGGGAACTCTGGCTTTGGAAACCGTCAATCCTCTAATGCCTACCTCCTTTAAATCTACTGTCACCTCCGCTGACCTCCACGCCAGGTCGCTGCATGGCCGCACCGCTGTGCGGAGCTCCTCCCCACCTCCCCCGCCTCACTCTATCCCTTCCTGGCAACACTTTTCTTGCAGCTGCTTTGGCAAGAGACGCTTTACTCTCCTCTTTTCATGACACCGTACGCCCGTGCTGCCACTAAATCACATGCATTCTTTTTTGAAAGTATTTTGAAAACCAGACCATCCTCGCCACCTATACAGCTAGACCCTGGCCCAAGCTGCTGTCTCTGGGATCTCAGTGGCAGTACCTTCTTGTTTCTGAAGACCCTTGTGCTTCTGCAGTCTTCTCAGCATAGCTCCTCAGAGGATACAAGGAAAACCAAGATCACACCACACCATTCCCAGAGTGGTTCCCTGGTTCACAAACTCAATTCTCTCCATGACTCTAGCCACAAATGGAACTGGACGAGAACTAAATCTAATTTCCCCATAAGGTCAGTGATGAAACTTGTAGTGCACTGATAACTGGGGGTCAACTTATAACCCCCAGGTGAACCGAGCAAGCGCCGGTACTGGGTGTGGGAGGCCCGCCTGGGGAGTGTTGCCAGCAGTGTAAGGGGCAGACCTGGAGAAGTGAGGCTGTTCAAAGCAGAGAAAGGCTGTTGGGAGCGGGCAGAAGCTGTAAGGAGCTGTTAGTTCTTTGGAAGGAGCTTATTGTGCTGGCTTTCCTGATGAACTTGGCTGTTTTCATCCTCCCAGGGGCTCTGGACCTCGTTGGTACTGAGAACAGCTACAGTTCACTTTGGGGGAGCCCTGATCCTCACTCTGAGCATCGCTTCCTAGGTATGGAGGGGAAGACGGTGTGCTGCTGGTCTGCAGGAGAAACTTGCTGTGCTGGTCTTCTTGACGGGAACTCGGCCATCTGGACCATCGGAGGAGCTTGGGACCTCACTGTTGCTGACGGTGGCCGTGGTACTTTGCCAGGGAGCTCTGGTTCTCATTTTGAGCATCACTTCCTGGCTCCAGCGCAGATCCCTCAGCCTGATAGCACAGAGCCTTCCTCCCATTGGCACAGACATCCTAGATTCTACCACTGACCTTTGGCCCTTTGCAGCCCAGATCGTGAACCAGGCCTGCATGAGATGTTGTTGTGGGCTCTGGGCCTCCAGTTGGATTCGTGGGAAGCGTTGTTATGGGCTCTAGGTCTTCAGCTGGACTCACGCAGGACATTATCGTGGGATCCAGGCCCTCAGCTACTCCTGGTCTATAGTGTGTGGACAGATTTCCTGCACCCTTTTGTATATCATTCTTTGGGTGACTTATAAATAATCTTATAAACTCTGTGTCCTGTATTATATTGTTTCCTCTTGCAAAATATCCCCCAAACCAACACAAACCTAATCACTGAATTTGATTCCATTCTCATCCGACTTAGTTTCTGACCAGAATCACAGAAAGAATAGTTTGTGAACCAAGGCACTACAATAACTTCCCAATACCTTCAAGCAAAAGCCAAGTCTTGGAAAGGCCCCTCCACTTTGCCAACAGAGCTCTCTGATCACCCATAGGACCTGTCTCTGCACTTTTTTTTTAATGTGAATTTTTTACTACTGTTTTTTATTTTAAAAAGAAAACAAAACAGCCAAGATGAAAACAAAACAACACAAAAACAATAAAAAGGATACAGAATTTCAAAACAACATGATAGGAAATCAACAATGGTCGTTATTTTACATACTGATATCTGTACTAGAACTTCATGCCACCCTCTTGGTTGCTCCTTCACACCTGTCAGGCCCTGCTACACGAGTTTCTCTCTCTGCCTGGGATGTTTCCTTCCCACAGAAAACCACGAGGCTCATCCCTGCCCTGTCCAGTCTGACCCAAACATGCTACCTGGCAGGCTTTCCCTGCTCTGCGTGCACTGGCTTTCTAGTGTTTGTGTGTAATGGACTCCGCAGCCTGAAGTTACACCCATCTGTTATCTCACAGTTGAAGCTGCAGGACTGCAGCACCGTTTTCCAGCCGACTGTAATAGGGCTCACTCTCCCCAAATCAGCTCAGTCCTCTGCCACACTGCCCTTTAGCAAACAGCTGCTCATTTCTGCAAGGCCAGTGGCAGAACTTCTTCTCCAGTGGCTGAGGAGGGGTTTTATGTAAGGTGACCCATCACAGTGGTGATAGCCATCACCTCACCAAACTGCATAGTCCCAGCCCCCCACACAAGAGCCACCTAGCACTGTGCCTGCCACCGTCTCTGCAACTTCCACCGGAACCCTGCATCTCCCCTCCCTCTTCACTGTCCTCCATGCTGGATATGCTTTCCTTCTGCATTCTCTGCCTCCCTCACTGACACATATGCCTCCTGAGGACAGAATTTTCTGTCTCTTGTTTATTTACTGTTATATCCTGAGCCTAGGAAACAGTGCCTGGCTCAGGGCAGCTTATCAATAAAAATGCCGACTGAGTCAGTAAAGTATTTACTGTCAGCTCGCTTCAGGATATCAGAATCTCAACATTTCCAGGTCTACTTCTCAGCCGCAGATTTCTATATCCTCCGTTTTATTTTCATTACACGTCAGAACTTCATTTAATCACAAAGGATGAAACCAAATGTTTTCCTTCCCATGGAAAGAAAGTGATGTAGTTTAACTTCCAGTTCCACAACAAACATGGAAATTTTTAGCCAACTGTGTGGTGAAAGCACCACACTATTTGTAAAACTAGCATTTTAGACTTAGGAGAAAACATGTATTCACTCTCTGGTTTCCAGGCTCACAGATAATTTTTGCTGTATTTTTAATTTAAAAATTCTTCAGTTAAATAGTACAAGACATAGGAAGTAAAAGCCAAACTTCTTTTAAATATTGACTCCAAGCAAACCACAAGTATGCGAGTTTGTCTATGAGTCAAACAAAGGACAGATTCCAGAAGCAACAAACATCCTATCACTAGAGTACTTAATGTCATAGATCCATTATCCACCGATTTAAAAGCATGCTGCCTTTTGTAAGAGGAAGGGTAAAATGTTAGCCCAAGAGCCAGAAACATGAAATGCAAATGAAATGAAAATATACCTTTACTGCCCATTTTAACCCATGTCCCTCTGATTAACAATGTTTTGGAGTTGATTTAAAACACACACATACACATACTTCATAAAACCAACTATAACTGAAAAACAAATTGATGATTTACCTGACAATGTATCCTCAAGGTCATCCCCTATGGTCCCCCACCAAAGAGAGGACTCAGAATTATCACAGGTCCTAAACAGCAGCCTAATGTTCTCTTTCACTCTGTAATTCATTAATTAACTCAAGAACATAATACACAAGCCCAGGTAGGCTGGCCTCCTTGACGAGGCTGTACGAATTATAAAGTAATTCTGCAAATGCTTATGTTACTGCTTTCCAAAATTGTACAGTATCTCATTCATTATAGTTTCTCTGTTTGCACAGGAAAGAAATCCACTGAGTTTCCATTTTTTGTTAATTAGGTTTACTCCTACAATATTCAGTTTTGTTTGGGAATGTTCTTTACCATCATCACTATTTTCTCTTCATAATTCTTTCATCCAACATTCCTTGCTCTGAAAGGGTATTAAAAACACCGACATCAACATCAACTCCAGAAGTCATATTTATACCGATCACTTCAGTTCAAAACATGAGACCACAGGAACCTATATTTTATCATGCAAATTCTTTTCAGTATTTGTAAAACCACCAAGTACTGTATAATTGGACCATTAACCACCACAGTAAATTGTGAGCCCACAACCGCTGTTTCGCAGAATAGCATAGTTGATCACAGACTACAGAAAAGTATCTAAAAGTAGCCACCAACTGTTGCTTAACTTTGCATTACTGGTGAGGCTGTGGAGAAACAGGAACTCTTCTCCACTGCTGGTGGGAATGCAGACTGGTGAAACCACTGTGGAAATCGGCTTGGAGATTCCTCAGTAAATTAGGTCTGGAGGTCCCATTCAACGCAGCCATTCCCCTTCTGGGTATTTTCCCAGAACATCCGAAAACATCGTATCACAGCAATATATGTGCACCTATGTTTATAGCAATGCAATTTGTAACTGCTAAATTGTGGAAGCAGCCCAAATGTCCATCCACTGAGGAATGGATAAAAAAACTTAAGGTACTTCTATATAATGGAATATTATTCAGCTATAAAGAAAGATAAATTCGAGACTTTTACAGATAAATGATCACAACTAGAGACCATACTCGTAAGTGAAGTAAATCAGACCTCCATGTGTAAGCAACATATTGTCTCACTAGGGTAAGAACCTGAAAGAGTGAATAAAAATTAGGGAGTAGGACAGACATTGGGAAACGAAAGAAGCATGCTCAAAAGTAAAGAGTAACTGGGGTGAGAGAAAAGAGAAAGGAAAGGAAGAGAGATTATGTATGTATGTATATACAGGATAGCTAACACAGTTAACTATGGACTTCTATCACTTTCCTGAAAGGAACAATTAATAGTTAACTATTTTATCAATCTTGTACGTCTCCATTTGTTCTGAGAAAGCACTATGAAGATATCAATGTGTAATACAACAACCATTGATAATCCCCTGCTACTTTGTCTGTAACTCTGTATTGCTTGCATTGTTCTTAATGCTATTTTGTAAATGCATGTCTGTCTGTTAATGAGTTTTCCTTCTTTTGTTTTTAAAGTAAACTAAAAAAAACTTTGCATTAATCACTCTTCTTACAAAAACGTGAGCAGACGCTAAAACTGCAGACTGTGAGATGCTATTGTGCTGTGCTGCAGGGGTGCAGCTCGGTGACAGAGCACTTGCCTACTAGGCATGAGGCCTGGGGTTTAATTTCCAGCATTGAAAAGAAAAAGGAGGAGGAGGAAACGCTGCTGCCCCTCTGGGAAGATGCACTTGTGCGTTTCCTTCTCTGATCCCAAAGTGGAACTGGCAAGGAGGGAATTTTACGTGTGTGGCTGTGTGTGCATGTATTTCTGTTTCAGCAGGCCCGTTAATGGATGACTTCCGAGGACTCTGGCTCTATACAGCAGAAAGAACGATACACAGCAGTGTGACTCCTGAGTCTACACCTAGCGGGTGGTGCCCGTGCCCCTCACACCTCTCTGTCATCATCTATGAAACGGGCCCTTTTCAGAACGGCCCCAAAGTATATACCCAAAAATGAAGTCCTAGGGGATTCAACTAAGACTTTTACCTTGAGGTCAACTGTTATATGTTAATATCTATTGAGGGTCGGTTTTGACAATAGCATACAATATGAAAACTCAATTACAGCTAACCTAATAATGCTAATTTGGTCACCCTACAATGAATATCACACTTTGGTTTTCTTATGCAAATAAAATGCTCTTAGCTAAAAGAAGGAGAATAGCTCTGCTAATGTCTAAATGTTTATATTCTTCCCAAACTTCTGTGTTGGATACAGTGACGGTGCTAGCACGGGGGCTCCGCGACAGGCGATGAGGTCCCTAACTAGTACCCTCACAGACGCGGCCCTAGCTGCTCTCCCATTATGCCACGAGAGAACATTAAAGGCTCTGTCTATGACGAACAAGCCATTGAGGGACACTGAATCTGCTGGTGGCTTCACCTCAGAATTCCCAGCTGCCCTAACTGTGAGCAATGATTTTGCTGTTTATAATTTACCCAATCTAACGTACTTAGTTAGGGTAGATGGAACAGATTATGACATCTTCTTTAACGGAGTCTCTGCCTTCTGATATTACAATCTTAACATAGTTTCATAAGACAAAAAAATACTGCATGGTTTATACTCCATTTTGTGGTGTTTTTCACAGTTGTCCAATGGTCGTTGAACTTTAATGCACAGATAAAATTTGAATTGTTGTCATCCGGAAATGTACATGGCCATGAGATGGAAATCAGGACTGAACAGCTTCAAGGTACAGGATAAAACGGGCCCGATTCAGTCAAAGGTGCCACATACAGTGAAGCTGTACAGAAACATGAGTACTGTGCCTCTTGAGGACATGCAGTGTACGGTCAGATCACTCCGTATTTTACTCAATTTGTGAAGATTCTGTGAGCGCCTATTAGGTGCCAGATTCTAGGGACAGAGAAGTCAATAAGTAGACAAAACTGCGTGCCCTCAAAATGCTGACGTTGTCATTCCATTAGTTAACTCTGTGACTAAAGAGACGCATCGGCAGGGGGTGTGAATGTGTTGTCAGAGGAAGAGGACTCCTGTCCGGCAGCCATGATTCCTGCGGACACGGTCAATACAGCTTTGAGTGCTAAGAAAGCAGAACTCAAGTGGGCCACACAGGTTAGGCTGAGAGCTACCACCTCTCGCTTCATGAATACAGCAGTAATTACTCTAACTGCACAGAGCTGCACAGCACCTTCTGGTCAGATCACAATTAATTACACTTCACTAATTTTTAAAGTAACTCTTTAACAGGCCATTAAACTTTGGCTTTTTACTAATTAAAGCTGCTTAAAAAGTTTATTGGGGCCACTTAATTCATTAAAAAGCTATACTAATGTAAATTCTACATAAACTATTCAATAATGGACACATTAAATCCGTGAGATGATTTGAAGATTGTTTCCTTTGACCCATAAAGTATTCTCCTTTGTTTCATCAGAATTTCTAAGCACTGCCTGATTTTTAAACATAATTGGTACTTTATTAAAGGGGACTCCTGAATTCCATAAATCTGATGGACTGACGAGACTTGAAGTAAATCTTTGTTGAAATATTTCAAATTGGATTTTATTTCAGGATTCTATTAGGTGAGTCTACAATTTGCAAAATTACAAAGCTGATTACTTTGTTAAGTTTTATGCCCCAATCTAGGCAACTAACGTCCATCTAAACTAGAAATTAGTACAGATGCTTATTTTAATTGTTCTTTTGCAACCTTAACAGCTTCTCTATTTACATGGCAGTGTTGCTTTCACGCGGACATTTTAATACAGACAAATCTGCAGTGTAAACCATAATTCTTCACACATTTTTAAAAGACAGCTTTTATGCACTGAGGTGAGCTTATAAAACAAACTACTATCACAGGTATGTTAAATTTTCTCTGTCCGCAGAAGTTATCTAAGTAAGGCAGCCCATCTAAGGCTGCACCTGCAGTTCTTCAGGCTGCACGCGCACAGTTTCAAGGGTATCACGGCGATGGTAGTCCACGTAAGTGATTCACTTCATGTATGTAAGTGGGGTCTCTGATCGGCCCAGAAGCCTGTGTATTAACTCACACAGCTGGAGATAGTAGTTCCCAAGGTGTGGGAGCAGAGTTTTATGTAAGGCCCCTAAAACACACGTAAGCACCAGATAAATCATATTCCTATTTACTGGTTTAAATACCTCCCTTAAAAGCGTACATTTATAGTTACCCTAACAGGAATCGGGGAGCATTTAGTAATATTTTAAAGAGATAGTACAGGATAGCAATTAAGAGAACAGGATTCTACAGCCAGTCTGACTGGGTTCAAGTTGTATTTTACAACTTAGTATCTGGGGCTCTGGGCAAGTTCTTTTATTCAAAATATATACATGTATATTATATACATTAAAACCTTGGTTTGTGAGCATAATTTGTTCCAGAAACATGCCTGTAATTCAAAGCACTTGTATATCACAGCAAATTTTCCCTTAAAAAATAATGGAAACTCAGATGAATCCACAACCCGAAAATACTCACATAAAAATTAGAATACAGCAACATAATACAAAATAATAAAGAAAACACAAACTATAAAGAAAAAGAAACTGCACTTAGCTTTGAAAACCTTTGTGGCTGGTGTGAGGAAGACGAGAGAAAAAGGCGACGATGTTGGACAATTTCCCCTACCCCTAACGGAATCACTGCTATTTATTGGCTCGATGAAATCCTTTCCTTCTGACGCAACTTTAACAAGGAACCTATCCGGCGATGCCTGCTTTGGCCTCCCTTCGAAGGTTTCGTAGACAGGTGATGCTGAGCTGTCTTTGCACAGACTCACTGCTCGCACTGCTACAGCCTTGAGCAGTGCTGTTCTACAAAATTTTTCACTGTTTCATGCATCTTCCAGATCTCACTTGACGTGAAGGATTCCTTTGCTCTTTTCTCTTCCTCCTCTGCAGACAAGAACTCCTTTATAACCTTTTGACGTTGAAAGACAATCACATACAATCCCACAGCAAGAGGGACAGAGAAGAACCGTGGCTCACTTGTGATCATGTAACATCTGGTGTCACATACCACTTGTGCTGCAAGACGCTGTTCATTTATCAAGTTAAAATTTATTTCAAATTATTAAAAATACGTGCTGGTCTTGCAGAACATTTGCAGAACAAATGACTCACAATCCCAGATTTTACAACATATATAGTATCGGGAATATCTAGAACAATGCCTGGTAAATACAAGTGTCCAGATTTAGTATTACTATTATTAAATAAGATTAAAAGATATCAACTTATCATGGGTTTAAGAACTGCTCTAACTCTAGAATGAAATTCTAGAATGGTTTAGTCTGGAATGAAAATGAAAGCTCTTCATACACAGATAAGTTCTCACAAGACCACAACTTCCTGTCAAAGGTAAAGTACATGACTTGAGATAAAGTATGGTCTGAAAAGCAAACCCCAGGGAGCTTTGCCTACAAATGGCCTTCCTCACATTGTACCTGGGCCGATTCACAGCTGCCTCCAGCACCCGAGCTGACACTTAATGCTTGCATGTCCCGTGGTGGGGGCCACATCCTGCAGGCCAACTGGACAAACAACTCTAGTATGCATAATCAGATGTCCATTTGACTTCGGGCCTGGGAGTGAGCAATGACTTAATGTAAACTACTAAACCACTACAAGCCCTGGTGAGGTGCCTATGTTTCCATCCATGTTCTTTAAATACTCCTCAATCTCCAGTGCGCTGCCCTCCTATCTCGGAAAACTATCTCATTTACTGCAGTGCAAACAGCACCCAGGTCCTAGTGCCCTGGGGGAGAAGAGTATGTTAAGATGCAAAGTACCCCAGGCTGAAGAGAGCCAGGCCTGCCTGAGAAACAGTCAGGAAACCAGAAACAAAGCGGCCTGGTGTGTCTAGGAGCAGATGATTTCCACCTATTTAAATTCTTATACAAGGATCCCTGGAAATTCAATAACCAGTTTTGATGGAGATTGGTTTTTAGATAGCACAAAATGGAAGAACATACACAGGAACCAATCAATTAATTAAAGACACATAAGCAACAATTTTTTTTTTTTTTTGGCGGTACTGGGGATCGAACTCAAGACCCTGCGCTTGCTAGGCAGGCGCTTATTCCACTGAGCTCTATCCCCAGCCCCCATAAGCAACAATTCAAGCTTTGCTTACACCTTCTGTCTTAGCTACTTTCTCATCACTGGTACACAATACCCAACACTCACCAATCTAAGGAGGAAAGGTTCAGTTTGGCTCACAGTTTGTAGAGGGTTCAGTCCATGGTCTGCTGGCTCCGATGCAGCGCAGCATGGCAGAGGGGTGTGGCAAAGAAGCTCAAGGCATGGTGGCAGGAAAAAAAGAGATTACAGGAGGAAGAGAGACATACCCTTCTAGGTCACACCCCCGGGTGACCCACCTCCTACGACGAGGCTTAACATCCTGACATCACATTTAGCTATAAACTCATTAGTGAACTAATCCATGTATCAGACATCTATCTCACAGCTAGATATAAACCATAATACCTACATCAAACATACTGGGTGAGAACAGTCTTACCTATACGACAGTGGCACATTGGTTGTGTCCATGTAATCTGGTTGTTCTCAAATGGTCCAGAGAACCTCCTAAAATCAACCACTAACTAGTTGTGCTTAAGAAATGACATGAGAAGGTACCAATAGTAAAGTTAAAATCCACATAGCCAAAAATTCCAGATGAACTAGAGGTCTGCCTAACCTAGAAGGTGGTCCTATGTATGACAATCTGCAAAAAGCAGTCACAGGATGAGTAGGTCACAGAGCAACATCCCTTCACCATGCTGACACTGCACCCACAATCCTCATTACCACTGGGGTGAGCCAGTAAAGCAGGAAGAAGTGTCAAAATCTTCTATCTCCACAGGTTAATAAAAATGCACATGTTCTATTTTTAAATTAATTAGTACCTGTGACTTTAGAAATCCCTCATCATAAATGCCACTGTTGCAGTTCACTGAGTTAAGTGTATGGTACTGAAAAGAAAGAACAGGTTCTCAGTCCAACAGCATTACTGTTCTCATGAAATAGTCTAGCCTAATAAAAAGTAGCCTAATTAAAAATGATTGCCTTATGTTAACAAAAAGACCAGACTCTTAGGTTATGCAGACTCTTCATGGTAAACAGGGGGAAAGCAAGGCTTGGACACTTTACATACTGTACCCAAGGGCAGATGCCACTACAAAAGGTGCATACTGCTTACTTCATACAGGAAAGACCAGAGTCCGAGGAAATGATTTTAATTCCTGTCAGCACTGCTTCCTGGCTGATAGCAGAAGTTAGCTGTCTGTCAACCATTTGCAGTAGTCAAGCTACTGCAACATTACTAAATGCTATGGTTGAAACTAAGAGACTAAAGACATATACACTAGTTTAACACAAAAGAACTTACTAGTAAATCATTAACACTAGGAAATGCCACTGATCCTAAATCGTCCTCCACAAATCTGTGCAGCAAAAGCCCTCAGTGTCATAGGCTGGTGAACTTATTCACCAGGGTGAACGAATTTCACCACCTAGAACAATGACTCTCCAACTGGTGGGAGGGAAAGACTTAGAACATTTTCTAATACGCTAGCTGAAATGTGCCCACCGGTTACTGATGGGCCCCACCACGGGTGGTACACTTAATCCTGAGAGATGGTTCAGAAGTGCTAAGTAGGTAACACATGGGAAGAACAGGGAACATCACATTTTAAAATGGTCGTCCTATTCCCTGCTATAATGAACACTTCTGCTTCAGTCACTGATTCGGTTATGTTACTGAGTTGTGCCTAAAAAATTAAGCTGTTCCTATTTCTAAATGCTCATTACAAAAAACTACAGGTATATTTATTAATCATTACAATTTATTTCAGCAACAAACCATCCTATGTGAGCAAGTTCGTTGAAATAAAGACAGCAGAGAAAGGGAAAATATCCTAAGTGGACACTTTAGTTTCAGTAAAAACTGAGTTAAAAGACAAAGAAGAAACGAATACTGGCCTTGCCTCATTATAATTCAGTTTTCAATTTAGTGTAAGTCTCTAGATTTTCAAGTGTAACTATTTTTACAGTTCATAATATACATTAACGTTAACAACATGAGGAAGTACATCCTCTTAACACTGTAAATGTGTGGAAATGAGCCTATTCCCCAAAATTTGAACGCACTGTCAGAGGCCTTCTCTGCTGGTTTGATTGCCAACGACACCAGCATTTGGGTTTTCTCTCCCTCCAAGGCAAACCTAGGGGGGAAGATCTGAGAACACTGGGTCACTTGTGCTTGTGATGGTACCAAGACCACAATACAAGAGCCACAATCCGCTCTGGGAAAGTGGCTGCCGTTCCTATGGGCCCGGGGCTTCCGGGGCCACAGACTCCCATTTTCTCATCGTGAGTATATTTCATGTAAAGTCCTTAAGAGAAAAGCAAACTGCTTTTCCTTGCTATATATTCAACAAATGGTCACAGAACACAGATGAATTCACTTTGGGGACAGAATTGTTCGTGCCCACACAAAGAGTGAGAGGTAACTATTTGCAGAAATGAAAGGGTGGGGTCCACAGTGAGACTTTCTGCAGGAGTAGTGAGAAGATCAGAGGGAAGTGCAACAGGACCAACAAGTCTTTGTTGGCCCTGAGCACAGGCCTGCGGCGCTTAAGGACTGCCTCTGTGTCTGCCTCTACTGCATGATCAGATGGGGCCTGGATAGTCCTTTATATTCATGCTGAGAGGAAAGGGTGCCCAGCCACATCAAATTCAGGCTGATCTAAGATAGCACTTTGCATTGTTAGCGAGACCCAAACACAGGAGGCTCTCCAAGCGTGATGACCAGAGTGAGGCAGAGCTAGAGAGGGAGGATGCGAAGGGCCAGTCCAGCCAGGCCCTCCCAAACCGAGCAAGAAAGGCAAGACTGAGTGGACTACCTCAGAACGAGAATGCTGCGTTATGGACTCTCAGGCAGCGCTCAGGTGTTGCACTCAGCTCCCCAGGAAATTTCCATCCAAAAAATAAACAATCCTGTGGACCAGCCAGTTGAATGTTAAAGTTGTAAAACTGTGAAACCAGGTAAAAACTCAGATTAACTCTGCACCGGTATTTTTCTGCAGGGTGCTATGGATGCTCAGTATCTGCCTGTCGCGTGAACCAAATGATGAGCACATTCGAACATGTGTCTGTTTATGAAACTCCTGAATGGCAGGGTCTGTTCAACCAGGACGAAAGAAATCTGTCCCTTAGCAGTGTGGGTAAAGGGGTCTCATAGCTTTTCGTATGACTTGATAAGCAGATTAATTTGCTCAACTGAAGAATACCTGTACTAAGACTAAATCTAGTAAAAGATCCTCTCGCTGCAATCTTATAAATACATTAAAGTAAGGCAACCAAAAATAATCTCAATTTTCTCCACTGTAAAATCAAGGAGTTTACATTAAATATGCAACATCTCTCAAACACACCATGAGTTCATACGCAAAATATGACACAGTTCTGAGCAGAGAGAACAGTCACTGACAATGGCCCCAGGGCTGACAGCCACAAGTGATGGCAGCTTTGTCACCTGATCCAGAGTAACCTGAGATTTAGTATCTAAGTGAAAAGAGGCTGCGGTGCACTTATGTGTCACCAGCAATCACTCAGGAAGAAAACACTGACACACCTTCCCAATGGCTGTAATTATCTTTGTCAGGGTGTCTTTTGAAGGTTAAGAAACAGAAACTGTTGAGCTACCAAGGAAAGTAATCTGGAACTCATGCGGTCCAGGCACCCTGCACCGCAAGCTCAGGTGGTGCTTGCCTGGGTCAGTCCGTGATGATGCCCGGCTGCTCAGCGGACAGACTCCACAGAAAAGGAGACTAGGAGAAGTGCACACTGCAGCAGGTGCAGGGACAGAGAAAAATCGAGAGGTTCGGTGGCCCCGCCAACAATGAAGAAACAGCTCTTTTCCAATTCTAATTAACTCAGGAAACAAGTCAGAAAACGTTACCCGGGATCATACTGCTGAAAAGAAATACCACTAAAAACATACACAGGTTGTAAATAATTCTCATTAAAACAGAACTACATCAGTATGACTCATATATGTAACTTAAATCGCTAACATTTTAAATGGGCAAAATAAATTTCTTTTAGAAAAGGCAACCAAAGTTATACATTTGTGTACAAGCACTTGTTTAAAAAAAGGCTAAAAAAAGAATTCTACATGATAATGAGAATTCATTTACTGTAGACATCAGGCTTTGTAGAACATTAATCAACCTTGATCACAGACTATGTCTACATAAAAACCATCTTAACATGCTTTTACCTTCATTCCACTAACACATGAAAAGTCTATCAATACTTTCATGGTCTCAAAATTCTGAAAAAAAATCAACATACCATCAGATGTTTTCCCTTTCAACTGATGAGTAAAACAAGATATAAAATAACAACATAGTATTCCTTCATTGTCTAAGGTGTTACTTTGTGTAGCTTCAGTTCTCATAGTCAAGCACGGTCTGAAAATATTAAATAGAAAATTCCAGAAATAAGCGCTAAGTTTGAAATGACACCCCATTCTGAGTAGCATGATGAACTGTCATGCTGTCCCACTCCATTCCACCTGGGATCTGAATCACCCCTTTGCTCACTGTATCCTTGAGCTATGCGCTACTCACCCAACACCACTTGTCAGCCATTCAGTGTCCTCCATCTCAGTGATCAGATGGACTGTTGTGGTGTTGCCGTGCCTGAGTACACGCAACTCTTGATTTTCCTTAACAACCCTAAGTGGGATCTTTTTTGCAGTGTATCATTACAATTATTCTATTTTATAATTAGTGACTATTAATCTCTTACTGTGCTTACTTTATGTATTAAACTTCATCACAGGTATGTATGTATAAGAAAAGCATGGCCATTTCAGATGCTCGCTGGGTGCCTTAAAACGTATTGCTCAAGGACAAAAGGGAACCACAGCAATGAGACTGGAGGTCAGTTAGGGAAACTTAGTCTAGGACAATCTATGCCCATAGTGCAAGATTCCAAAATGAAGTACGCTTTGCACTTAGAAAATAAAATTAAAATTTTTAGTATTTCAAAGATTTACAAGATTATATACTACATATTGAGATATATTAATTCTTAAATAGTTTGCTCTTTGATGGAACTCATGTCAAATCATACCAAAACTAAACAGACAAACAAGAGTTGAAAGCAAGCTTACCTCCCAAGAGTATGCAGTGTGCCTGTGTGTGTGTGTGTGTGTGTGTGTGTGTGTGTGTGTGTGTGTGTGAGGAACTTTAGTAATTTACCCCATTCAGATCAGCAACTTCACTGCTGAAACTTTCACTTAGTATTTCTGCACATTTTGAGGTAGTTATATTATTCTTTCTTGCTTACTCTCAAGACAAACCAAATCTATTTGTAATCATGTAATAAAATGCTTAAAAGTTATGCAAGTTTATTTGCAAAATTATGACAAAAAGAGGCTAAAATCTTCTATTAGCAACAACATTTAGCAAGTTCAGTTTTAAATTTTTACCGTAAAGAATAAGCATGATCAAGGAAGATACTAAGTTTGATTACCAATGCAATATAAAATTGGCTGAGCCTGGCCCCGCCTGTGAAATGCATACAGACTTGTGGAAATTCAGCCATAACAAAGTTCTCTGCCAGAGCAGTGACGTTAGTAGAGGCAGAATGCTTTCTCCCCAAATTAGCTGAGAAAGATGTGGCGAAGGGCACTGATGAAAGGACTCTGAGAGGTGGACTGAAGTCAGTACCAGAGATGTGCCACGTGGGTTCCAACAGAGCAGCTGTGTACAACTGCCCCTGCTGTACCCCATGAGGGGCCCACCAGAATACAAGTCACAACAACAGAAATGACAGGAGCGTGGCATTATTCATCAAGGCTGGTCCCTGCTGTACAATAGAGCTCTCATCAGAACCTCCTCTGAAGAGGCCCAGGGCAGGCCCAGGAAACCTGGGAAAGAAGGGTTCCCGCATAAGGTCTATCTGGTAAGAAGGCAGAAGAGTGCACAAGGAGCAAGGCGGCAGGAAGACAGGAAGAGAGGCAGGAGGTAGAAAGGGCTGAGGAACTCAGACTCTAGTCCTCAGCATTATGAGCTTAGGATGAGACGAAAAACAAAATAAAGGAAACCAGCATAATTTCATTCAGATACACCTGGCTTCTCCCGGTGAGATATCTAGTTAACCCCACCACAGCAATACTGCAGGCAAATCTGAAGTTATCATGCTCTCAGCATTCTAACAAATGGGTTTCCACTTGGCCCATTCTCTCACTGAGGTTCCCCTCCAGTTCCCATCTGCAGTGGGCACAAGCGCCAAGATAACATAGATTTCTATCACCAGAAAGGCTCAGATACACTTACTTGCGGAGATGATAATTAATTATATACTTTTACTTAATAAAAAGATGTATTTGCATGGCGCTGGGTATTGAACCCTGGGCCTACTGCATGTTCATAAGCACACACTTACCACTGAGCTACACCCCTGGTTCTTACAGACATTTTTAAAGTAATGTCATTTGTTTCAAGTGCACAAAAAAAGAAACTGTGAAACAAGTGGTAAGAAATTTCTCTAATACACTCAAATTTCAATGCACACTCGATACACAAGATAGAGAAAATAATGCCAAAGATTTTAAATAAGCTTCATTAATGTGTATTTAATAAATTTAAATGTTATTAGACTACAGTTTACTTCCTTTCTAGTAGTTTCGGACAACCACATAACATAGACGATAATACTTCAGTGTATTTCAAATTCAACAATAGCAAAAAAAAATCTAGTAAGAGATATAGAATAACTACATATATATATTGTGATCACAAAGACACATATATGCTAATGTAATCAAATGTCATTCCAACTTCTACTTAATGTTTCAGTTGATTGTAAAACGTTTCAAAAATATTCAAGAATATATTTTTAAAGTGCATGAATAAGTATAAAAAGATTTGAGGAGTCTATAACTATAGGCAACTCCAATAGGCAACCACGATCAAAGCTTTTAGGATTGAATCTTTGTGACCAAACTGTAGACAATGATTTAATGAACTAATGATGAGGTTCCTGAACTTGTACCCACTTTTCCTTACCACTAGCCAGTATTCAGGGTCACAGTGTCTTGTTATAAACACATCTGCTAGTGATGCTGCTATTTTGCCATCACTGAGGGCTCTTGCTTATAAAATGTACACTATGTGTACAATGTGCACTTGGCCCAATGTATTCTGTACACCCAGGCTCATTCAGTACTCACAAGCACTCTGCTGCATTCTACATAAGAACACACTGACAAAAATTGTGAACACGTACAGACTGAGCACCCTTCTGCACAATACTGGGGATCCAAGTGTTTCTGATTTGGGGGTTCAGGAATATTTTTATTACATAATGAGACCTGGGGATGGAACCCAAGTCTAACCATGAAACTCATTTATGCTTCATATATATCTTAGCCTGAAGGTAATTTTATACAATATTATTAATTCACCTGCATTTTGACTTTTTCCACTTGGTGGCATAATGTCAATGCTGAAAATGTTTAGGATTTCGGAACATTCAGGATTTGGGAATTAGGAATGCTCAGACTGCATTAAACCTTGTTTATGTGCCAGTCTGTGTAGCACTAACCCACTTACCCTTCATAAGGAGCTCACGATGTGGTCACTGCTGTCATCCTGATTTGAAGACGAGGAGACTAAAGAGCTTTCTCAGGGCCACACGTTTTGTGGAGTACAACTCAGTGCTGACCTGGGTTCCCCTCAACACCAAAGCCCACATTCCTGACCACTGGTACTGGGGAACTGGCTCTGTAGGCCCGCACACGAGAAACACTGCAACTGAGAGAAGGCAGGGACCAGGGCTGGCTGAGCAGAGCTGACTCCCAACCCACAGACAGACGGAAGAATCTGTGGGGGACACCCTCTCCCTAGTTTCACTCAAGACATTCACCAGAAGAAAACAGAAGTCCTCCCTCAGAACCGGCGCAGCGCCATGGTCCCTGGAACACAGAAACATGTTTCCAACTGGCCAGAGGATGGGCATCCCAAAGCAAAGAGCCTTGGTCTGGACAGATGCTCCGTGTGCGCTCAGCCATCACCTGTCGCTTGGTCACCAAGGCCCACTATGCGCTCTGACCGCAGCAGGGACTTGGTTAGTGAGCTCGTGAAGCAGACGCTGCCACAGGAGGAGACATCGCAGACACACCCGGGGCCAATGGGTGGAAGAGGACTGCTGGGATCGCGGTGCCACTGTTTTGGGTAGAGCACAAAGGGAATGAAGTGATGAACGGTTCAATCTCAAGATAAGTGAAGGGCTTAAAAAGGCAAAAGGAAAAGGTAGTAAGGGATCCGGGAAGTGAGGTGAATGCCTCACCTCAGGACGGCGGTAGGAAGCTGCTATGGAGAGCCGTCACAGCAGGAGGAAATGACCGCCAGTGAAGCACATGTCTAACTTCCACTGTCGACCTAAGGGTGCACAAAAGCTCTGTGAAGAACAAGACCAGCGCCTCAAGAACCACGTGGGAGCGAATGCAGTGGGGTTTACAAGTTCCCCACTCCTGCTCACCTGCGTCTAGGTTCCCTACACAGCACCTTCATCCTATGTTCCCATGGAACCAGGGAAGGCTGCTGCTTTGGTAGCTAGTTCACTGGCAGACTGGAACGTTCCACTGCATCTGCAGGAGATACTTTCCCAGAGCCTCAGTGGGTGCCCGACACTGAGGAGGGTAAGGAGCCCTGTGTGTACCCTGGTTTTCCATGCGTATACAGTTACGATGAAGTTCAACTTGTAAATTAGACAGAATATGAGACTAACAACAGCAGCTGGCAGTAAAATAGGATGGTTACAGCAATACACTGTAAAAAGTTGTACGAATGCAGCTGGACTCTCCCTCTCTCTCCCTCTCTCTCTCTCCCTCTCCCTCTCCCTCAGAATATCTCACTGCACAGCACTCCGCCTTCTTACCACGGTGTGTGACGGAGGCACTGTGACTCAGAGTCAGGCCATTGCTGATCTTCTCCGCTGACCCCTGGGGAGCCATTCTGAATAGGTGATGGAATCTTGTGCTCATCCTCTCCTCCCACCCCGGAGACGAATCATACCTTTGTCCAGCAGAGACACACTGAAAGCCGATCACAAACTGACCATCTCAGTGACCAGGTCAACAATCTCAGTATCACAATGCATGTGTCCCAGTACACAAGAACAGCACACAATTTAAAATATGAATTGTTTATTTCTAGAATTTTCCATTTAATATTTTGAACTATAGTTGACTGCAGGTAACTGAAACCTCAGAATTTAGGTGAAGTACGGTGGTGGGTGATGTGGTGCTGTACAAAATACCATCAGAATAAATCAACCTAATAGCCCTAAACTCACAAAAATCACCCAACTACCAAGGAACAATATTACCCCAAATTTTATTCCAAGTCTTTATCCCAAATAATTTATAGATACTTCTTACAGACTAAATGCCTTTATTAGTAACAGTAGTATATGCATGGATGAAATAAAGAAGGTATGTATACCTTCATCAAACAAACATGCTCTCTTGGGAGTGGCTTTAGAGCCTATGGTTGGTGCTACATTTAATTTTTTTAAAATACAGGTCTTATGCTAATAACTGGAAAAAATACACATCTTATGTCCACTGGGAACAGTCACACGTTCAGCAGTGCGGGGCTGGTGCGGCTTTACTTATCCCATGGTAACTCTGATTTTACAGTACAAACCGGAGAGATATTTTAAAAAGTGAGCTCAGAACTATGAGACAAAGTCACCACAAGTAAATATCCGGGCAAGTTCAGAAGCTGTACAATGTGCATGCATTTCAGGGCCAGCAAGCAGGTCAGGGACCACACTCTCAGCGGAACCGGTGGCCGGACCAACGGCAGCCAACTCTCCATTCGGCCAGCTGGCACAGGGCAGCAGCCACCATTTTCACACAGCTGGTTTCTACCCATCCTGCCATGCCTGCCAGGGCATGAGAGAGGTAAAGATAGTTCTAGAGGCGAGGGTACCGTGCAGGGTCAGCAGAATGCAGGAGGCGGGAATTGCGCAAGAGAACACATGTTCAAGATGGTGACTAGCCCAAATCGAACTCCACAGACACGTGCTGAACACCTAGAAAGAAGCAAGATGGAGGATGGGCAGGAGGGAAGGAGTAGGGAGGAAGAGGAGAAAAGGCTAGAAAAAAAACAGAAAATGTAGAGAAAAAAATGAGAATGGGGTACCTAAACTCAGTTCAACATATAAAGGGTCATTTATATTTACTTAGGTCAGAGCTACACACGGACTGAATAATGTATTACACTAAATGTAACTACCTATTACTTCCCTTTTAGTTCTCACAGACTCCCTGTGGCTTCCAATTCAAGATTCAGAAAAAAAAACAGGAATTATGCTCTGAATATCTGATTTGGAGCTTTCTAAAAGGCAACAGACACATTAAAAATTATGCTGCAGAATAAGTGATTTAAAAGTAGCATTAAAAAGAAACTGGTTTTCACTAAGTAACTTCATACATTTCTTAACACACCTGGGCTGGGGATATAGCTCAGTGGAATAAGAGCTTGCCTAGCAAGCGCAGGGTCCTGAGTTCGATCCCTAGCACCGCAAAAAAAAAAAAAAAAAAAAAACACACCTGAAGAAAAGCTGGGTTCAAAGCCCTTTTCTAAAACTTTAAGTTGCCTCCCAAGAAAATGAAAACTACAAGGCAAGCTTCGTTTGTGTGCTCAACAGAAAGCAAATGAAGAACAGCCCTGTGAACCGCACTGGGCCTGGGGAGCCCTGGCTCCACATCATTCCCAACGCAGCATCCCCCCCAGATGATATGTCAATTCTTTCAGCTAACAGAATCAGACAGGACACAGTAAAGCCTCAAAAACCACAGCAAAATAGAGGAAGGGAACATGGATTCGCTTGTATTTCAGGAACTTTATGTTGCAAAGGAAGGAAATAATACATGTTAAGTGCCGTAGGTTGTACAGCCCTCAGAAGGCAGTCCTGTCCTGAACTCATCAACAAGAACAACATTGCTTGTCCTGGGGCTGCTTTTTCCTGGATCAAGAATAGTCTTCATATTTCACTGTCAGGAAGGAAAAAATTAGCATTCTACCTAGCCCAGAACCAAAATGACTCAACAACGATATGGGGCTTGGGGGGTACCTTAAAGGCCAACAGAGACAGTGAGAATGTATCAGCTCTGGCAGTTTTTACTGCATTTAGACCTAGGTGAATCATGAACACAATGTTATCTGGACATCTGGAACTCAAAAGAAAATCCTGTGGTGGAAACTTTGACAGTCTTCTCTAGCATCTGTTTTTGTAGGTCACTATCACTGCAAAGGACTCTGTCTTTGTTTACTTGAAAGTGGGAGCTATCACACAGGGAAGGAAACTGTTCTGACTGTTATGGATATGTTCCCTCCAGAGATTTCTGACATGTTTTGCACAGTTAGAAGAGCAATCAATAGTAAAATATTCTGAGGAAAAACTTAAGACTCCAACAGAGAAGGGCTAAGAATCATTTCATTTAGATTTATGCCAGATTCCCAACCATCATTATGTCCTTTCTGGAGCAATGTGTAATGAACTATATGCCTAAAGTTAATTAGTAGTGCTGAAAATCTTTGACCCAGATTTTGTACAGCTTCAAAAAAATAAAAACGCTGAAGATGTCTCCTTAAGTAACAACTAAGACTGACGCGTCCCACACTCACCTGTGAAACTTTCGAAACAACATGCTTATCCCTGTTCAATTACTTAACAATGTTCTACAAAAACAACCAGTAAAATTTACTATTAGATTAAATAGAAATACACACTAAGTCTCATGGCTTTTTTTGGTTGCTTTAGTACGTGCAATTTAGGACTTTGCTGAAAGATAGTACATCAGATACCAAAAATTCAAACTAATAAAATCATACATTTACAATATTTAGAGAAATTTTAACGCACATTTGAACTCTATTTAAAATGATTGTGATACATAGTAACAAATCGTTTTACACTGTAATTTTTAACAACCAGTATTTTTGTTTTGGTCACAAATTTTTTATCATTATCTTTGCCTTTACAGCCTCATCATTAAAGAGAGAAAATATGAAAGAGGCAGGCCATGACTACAGTGGTTCAAAGATAGAAAAGTCAAATACAGCAGTTATGACAGAGAGGAAATAACACAAATGAAGGAACCTGAGACTGGATTTATCTTTAAAACTGCCATGTGAAACCAGATTATCCTAATAAAAAGTAATTTACAGTGTATGTGCTTAAAACCTGAAAAACTGCACAGACATGTACTATGGTTGACTTCATTTCACAGATGAGACGGAAGCCCAAAGGGGTTAAGCGAGTATTCCAAAGTCACACAATTAAGCCTATCTTAGATTTCAGATTTTCTAGATGCCAGTCCAGTGCTCTTTTACGTCACAGCTGATATTTAATTTCTATAAATAACCTCTTAAGGGCTTATAATTTCATCCTTTTGATGCAAGACACAAATACTAATCCAGAGAATGGAAATACAACTTTACAGGTGAACTGAACTTTGTCAATATAGGTGCTGCTCGAAATTATCGAGAACATACACGCTCTACCTTCTGCTCCACTGATGAAGTTAAATTAAGTGATTAAGGCCCATGAGAAATCTGAGCTCCACGTGTAAGCAGCGTATTGTCTCACCAGTGTAAGAATATGAAAGAGTGAATAAAAATTAGGAGGTACGATAGACATTGTGAAAAGAAAGGAAACTGCTCAAAAGTAAAGAGCTACTAGGATGAGGGAAAAGAGAAAGGGAAGGAGAAATTATGCACATATGTATACACAGGAGAGCTAACTTAGTTGTACTACTGACTTCTATCACTTTACTGAAAGGAACAGTTAATGATTAATTATTTCATCAACTTTGCATGTCTGTTTGTTTTCCTGAAAAACCATTTTGAAGATACCAATATGTAATACAACAACCTTTGTGAATTTCCTACCACTCTGTCATTCAGTATTGCCTGTATTGTTCTTATGCTATTCTGTAAATGGATGTCTCTTTGTTCATGTTTTCCTTTTTTTAAAAAACTAAATTGAAAAAAGAGAAATCTGAAATAAAAATGTGTCTAACCTAGCTATAGATGCTTTAACAATACAATTTTCCTCTCTTACTCATAGTCAAATCATAACAAAAGATCTGCTGCAATACACAAGCAGATTTTATAGGCAGCTATCTAGTAAAACATAGGTATTCTATAGGGAAAGCTCACATAAGCTGTTTTTAAAGTAAGAATTTCAAAATGATTTAGCATTAGATCCATCATATCACATGGAAGTTATATTCTCTAAAACTCGGGAACTGCTCAAGAGCACTCTATTTGCTCAAATCAGCAGGTTATCGTCCTTGACAGTGATCTGCTGACTCGCCTCTTTATACTGCATGGTGCTGGACGCCAGAATCAAAACATGAGATGGTATCCTGCCTACTGCAGGCTGACGCATGAGGTAACCTAGGGAGGTGGTCGCAGTGGTGTGGGAGTCAGCGTTTGCGTGGGGAAGACTACGCGTATGTGTGTGCTCCGAGGGGTACATTAGTGAGGAAATCCACAGGTGGGACTCCCAGGAGAGCCGAGGCGACAGGGCAGGTGAACTAAACAGAGCACGTAGCGGGCCAGGTCAGACAAGCCAGAGCAGGGCAGCAGAGACAGAAGAACCCTCTACATACGCCCAAAGGGGCAAAAACACCACCAGGAAATAAAATATTCATTCAGGATTCTTTCTTGAAACCATGAAAATAATAAAATACAGCCCCCCTTCTGTATTTGCAGATTCCAAATCTGTAGATTCAAGCCGTTGAAAACATTTGGGAAATACTCCGCACCTTCACTAGATATGTACAGCCATTTTGTTGCCAACGTCATCAGTCCCTAACCAAGTCAAGGCGACAGCTCTCACATAGCATTCAGATTGCATTAGGCATCACAAGTCATCTACAGAAGATTTAAAGTATATGGTGGCTCATACATAGCTATTTGCAAATACTATGCTACTTCATATGAATGACTTGAAGATTCCCAGATTTTTGTGTGCAAGGTGGGTCCTGAAATCAAAACCCTGATGCAACCAAGGGATAATGGTAGTTTATGTATATTTCTTCACATAAACTCACTAATGGCATTAAATTTCAGTGTCAAAAAACCGTATTAAGTGGGTAGGGGGAGCAAGATTTCAATACACATTTTCAACACAGAAATAAATATTACCATGTTAGCACAGGAAGAGATCTTCAGCATATTAGTCACAGAAATGTAAAATAACTCCTTGAGATATAAATACCTATCACCTAGAATGGCTAAACTAAAAATTTGAAAGTACTAAGCGTTTACAACACAATACTGGTTAAGAATTCAAATTTTTATAAACACTTGGGAAAATAATTTGGCAGTTTCTTATAAAGTGTTGTAAAATACACGCTTACCATATAATCCACCAATTGTATTCCTGGTTATAAACCCAACAGAAATTTTAACTCACAGATTCCACACAGACTCGTACAAGTAGCTTTATTCACAGTACCCAAGCATGAAAGAACACAGATGTTCAACTGGTGAATGACAAGCACACCATGGTATATCACACATGGGAAATACTATACCGTATATAAAAAGTTAAGGATTATCTATATGTACAATATAAATGAATCAAGAGTACTACATTATGGAAAAGTCAAGTGCTAAAGACTAAATGTATGTTCCCATTTATATGAAATTTTGAGGAGGTGAAACTGCAGCAAGAGAAAGCAAATCAAGGACGGCCATGATGCGTGTGGAGGAGGAACCTCCTGCAAAGGGGCCGGAGGAAACACGCAGAGGCGATGGGAATGTTCCGTGACATGTAGGCACATGACTGCGTATCTGTGAAAATTCACTCAACTATACACTGAAAATCACTAAACTGTGTATCTATATTTCACAAAAGTGGTTTAAAAAATAACCTCAACTCACCATCACTTAACCTGAAAGTTCTGCTAACTTCATTGATAAGACCTGACAGTTCTTCAGCAGTCAGTACTAAACATCTTCAAATATTCAATCGGGATTATAGCAATAAATGATGGCTATGTATCGGGAGACCACCAAAAACCTGACAGATAATAATACTGCTTACAGAAGAACGAAACTATTCCATTGTTCTATAACCTCTAATAAGTTGTGGCCTTTAACAGATTTCCTACAAGTGGCCTAATAACATTTAGTTTACAATCTACCTCTTCAATGTAAGAAAATAAACTTCCTAAAACTATTGTTAACCCACGAAGGGTAACATATGGAAGATAAAAGACCTACCAAAAAGTGTGTAGGAAAAAGAAAGTGTGGAAACTCGAAGCAATATGAATGCAATTATGAATCTACTCCAAATGCTTCTTAAAAACACTTACACACTAAGTGGGAAACACCTCTTAATGTCCTAAGGCTTTGTCCTTGGGAGTACTGGACATACTTATCTATGATATAAATAAAGACGTAAGACAAGTTTATCAAAGTTACAGATAATTCAAGGTTAAAAACTGATTAAAATGTTATATAATAGGGTCATGATTCTAAATGTACTAAATTGGAATGACTTTGTAGTATTTATGTCAAATGTAGGTCAATGAAATAACCAGACTACATTTATCCTAAAGGAGCTCACATCAGTCACTACACTACATGGAAAAAAAAAAACCAAAAAAACTAAGATTAAGTAAGAAAGTCCTTGCCTGCACAAAGTTCACCATATAAAAAATGTAAGAAATGTATTCCATTGTAGGAATTACAAATTAATGTATTTCAGAAAGACCTACACTTTTGAGTTTACTATTAATTATGGCATAAATACTAGTGAAATTATAGGCTAAACTATCAGACCCATGGAGTTGACCTCGAAGCACTACTCTGCTCTGAATTGGTCAGCCTGTGTAGGAGTAATGATTAGTACTCATACTCTGAATGAACTCACAACAAGCCCATTTCTAAAGCCCAAGTGAAGGTGCCTGAATCTTTCTGTGTGGCCAATCTTCTACTACTAAACCCTAAAGCCAACGCCTGAGTCTGGAATGACACCGTCCCTATTACATGCACCAAGCTGACCAGACGCTGAGGACTACCAGAGCTTGACAAACTGAGACACGGCCAGATAGGAAGGGGTCGATAAATACACAGATCAATTAAGGAAGTGCTTGGGAATGAAAGGTGAACCACAGTGTGGACAAGAAGCATTCTGGGAGCAGATGTAACAGAAAAGCGTATGACTCATGAGGAAAACACTCTAGTTGCCTTACAATGGATTTCTGAAAAACAGCCTAACAATAGGCATCCTATGGATTTAGACCCACTGTCCACTGCCCCTCAAATGCTGTGTCCCAGCTATTTGTGCACAAGTGAAAAGGTTTTCCTTGCTTTCCCACTGTGCCTCTGCTGTTTGTGATCTGAAATATCCTTCCCGTGTCCTGGTGTGCATCTGTAGACTTCAGACCATTCGTCCTCAGCGCAGACAACCTGGCCTTTGAGGAGCATTCTTCCTGCAAACTCTCCAAGCTTTACCCTTCCGACCCCTAATGTTCTGGCGCTGTAGTTTTCTCTGTGAAAACATTCACTCCAGATGAAAATATTAGTTACAGAGGGAGATAGCTCCTCAAACTAAACCATAAATCCTGCCCAGTTATCTCAGTCTCCAGGACTTAGCTGAGGATGTGACACTTCATGTGTATTTGGGAATGAGGCAAGAATTCCAAGACAGAATGATGAGCTGCATTTTTATGGCCTGTCTGATCTTGACCCCCCAGCAGTGTACCAACTCACTTCTATGACAGGTGTGAGGAAATGGGCAGATACTGTCATCCTTGAAGCTACCAGAGAAGGTAGGCAACTCTCGGTAGTGCAAGTGCCTTTAGCTGGGACACAGTACAGGAGCCAAAATGACTACCCAAAGGATATTCTTAGGCATTCTGAAGTCGGCTGGGTTCAAATCCTCTACAGCATGATGTAGTCCTAAGTAACCAGCTGCACCTCACTAAGGCCCCATCTTCTGGTGTGTAACACAGATGAGTACAGTTCCAACCCCAGGGGGCCACTGTGAGGACTAAACACCAATAAAAAAGAGCAAAGGATTAGCAGGATGGTACTGTCTCTCCAAATGCTGGCTGACTCTTTTACCAGCAGAACTGAATAAAGCAGAGCTGGGATTAAGTCCTGGCCACTATTACTGTACTAGTAATGAACCTCGGACAAAACACATCAGGCAGTGGGGCTTTTCCTCAAGGAATGGAAATAATTCCTTGGTTGGAGAAAGGTGTTTCTGTAAAGTAACACATGTAAAAGTGCAAGGCACAAGTGAGTCCCTGAATTTCTGAATAATCTAGAAAATTTCCTTACTTTCCATAAAAGACAATTAAAGACATCTTTATACAGTTTGAACATAAAAGACCATAATAATCACCTCACTGTAATGTTTTCATGTTCTTAAAAACATCTGCAAAAGAAGCCTTTGAAGCTGGGTGGGTAGCTCAGTGGTAGAACTCTTGCCTAGCTGGCACTGCGCAAGGCCCTGGGCTGAGTCCCAGGATGCAGCAGCACAATCAGCAGCGGCAGGAGCCACCGAGGCCACTTACTCATTCCAATGAACTCAGGGGCAACAGGCCCCTGCACTGCTCCGGGTTCCACAGAAACAGGGAAGTACCCAGAGGTTTCAGTAAAGTCACTCAAATGTAGTCCACTGCTTTTCTTCATTGATTCTCTATACACACCACTTTGAAACCCAGTTACATATGGTCAAAGAAATCTTATGTACAAGAAAGAAATTTCTGAAAACATAGCACATGGGAAAACCTATAAAGTGCCTAGTATAGTGTCAATGTCACACATTTTTTAAAGTACTTAGTTGAAAATTAAGGACAAACGCACGCATGGAGAAGAACACACTTCTTAGAAGAGTGCTACATAGCACAAATATTCATTTTCCACACTCCAGAACATAGCATTCTCACACACAGCTTGTTAAACCTTCATGATTTGAAAGCTGGATATGATTCAATTAATAATTTTGTCTTTCCCCGAGTTCCCCAAGCTTTCAATGATCATGAGTCAGCAGCTGGAAATAATAATTCATCTTGAAAAGATTAATAAAATTATAGAGCAAAAAGCAGGTTTTATGTGAACTTCCAAGCCAAAATGCCAGAAGCAGCTGGGTAGGTTTGCTGTAGGTTTGGTCCAGGCACTTGAATACAAACGGAGTGATTCTGGTGTAATATGGGGCCCGGTGCTGCCCTGGGAAGGGAGGGCAGAGGTGTCAAGGCCTTCCTTGATATTCCTTAACTTGCCCACCCAGGAGTTCCTAAATCCAAAATACACTGAGAGATACTTTCCTTATAGCCAGCTATCATTATTGTACTTCTTCAGCAGAAATTATTGCAGAAAACATGTGTTTTGTAGTTATTACAATTTTTTACATGCAAAATCCCTTATTAACCTACATTATGGAAAATATTTCCTTAAAGTAAAAACACAGGAATAAAGAACTCACAACCACCTAAGATAGGAAACAGATCTTAAGTTTGACCTTTAAATTATTATTTTAAAATGACTAGCTATTACATTAGTCACTGTGTTACTTGAAAAATAAAAATTATGCAACATTCTGTAAGTCACCCTAGAATAGCAGTGGCAAACTGGAATGGGCTGTGTGCATCACTGGAAGTTCTAAAAGCTTCCCCATCACTGTCCTGGAATATCACATCAAGAAACTGCATCAACAAATTCCTGTGTTCTGTGCTTACACGTTGGGAAGTTTCTATCCTTCCAAGTATCTCCAAATACCAAATAAGAGAATTCTGATGAAATTTTAGTCTCACTGTTTTTGTTTCCTTAAAAAATTAGGACCAGGAATGTAGCTCATTTGTAGAGCATTTGCCAAGGCTACACCAAGTCCCGGGTTCCATCTACAGCAGCACAGCAACTACAAAACTATGCACAGTAAACTCAGTAATTGGGTCCTGGGACTCTGAAGTATCATTGAAGCTGTTTGAAAGACAGGATCCTCTACACATCACACCCAACACACAGCTTTTCTGTATTATTCTGCTGTTTTAGACACTAATCACTAACAACCTGTAAGCCAGGCTCCCGTCTACACTGGAAATACAACTCAAGCCCCCTCTCCAGAGCAGGTGGCACTGAGTTGAAGCCAAGGAGTATCTACTGTTGGCCATCTTCCTCATTAATACGTAAGTGTAGAACAACGCCAACATCCACACTGTTATTTTCTGCTGTCTTTCAAATACTAAGCATGTTAATAAAATGTAATACAATCTACAAGGCATTTCTGTTTTTAAGGCTTAAGTATAGGTTTAATTAAGACATGGTTTATATTATTACATTTTAAAACTGTGATGAAATACACATAACATGAAAGTTACCATCGTAGCCACTTCGAACATGTTGTTCGGTAATGTTAAAAGCACCTTCCTATTGTTGTTAACCACCACCAACACCCTCTATCCCCAGAATTATTCTCATCGAGAATTCTGTTCCCATTAAACAACTCCACATTCTTCCCTCCTCCAGCCTGGGCCACTACTATTCTGTTTCCATCACCACTTACTACTGTATGTACTTGATGTATGTGGCCTCCTGCACACTCATCCTTTTGTGACGGCTTATTTCACTTCACAGAGCATCCCCATGCCTCCTTCAGGGTGCAGTGCGGGTCTTCAGGTCACTTCTTACCTCTTAAGTCAGGGGACGTTCAGTCTTCAGAACAGAAACACAGAGCCAGGTGCTCTGTACCAGTAAAAATCTTGTGAAGGGAAAGACTATGTGCAAATCATTGTGTTTATGAAAATGACAGCCTAACTGCACTACCAGAATCCAGAGAGGATCCAGAATACTGTTCACTGGCATCCCCCAGACCCTCTAATGCAGGGCCAAGCAGTAGGCGTACATGAGCTTGGCCCCACAGGGCATCCCTAAAATAAGTTAGGGGGAGATTTCATTTCAGTGGCCTTCCAGTGTTTAATGTCCATTATAAGCTTCATTTAAGGATCCTAAAATATCAAGATCAATATAAATGACTGGCCAGGAAAAATTCAGACTGTGAGTAAATTTTATCCTAATGCCTATATTACATTAAAGGCAATTTTGCCATTTATACAATTTTTTTTAAACTTTTTACATCAAAAACATGTTTGTATTTGTGTACACTGAACCATCAGATTTATAGCACCACAACGGCACTCAAAAAGTTTGGATTTTGGAGCATTTACAACTTTCTGAGTAGGGTTTAACAGTTTGTACTAAGTTGCACGATAAAAAATACACCTTGTTCCATAAAGTACAGCATTTGTTACATGCTACTTGTAGGGTTCTCTGATAGTTTTCTGTTAGCCTTATTTCTCCAGCTAAATTGCAGGTTTCACAAACATAGACTATGAATTCTCCTATGTCTGCCATGTTCCACTCTCAATTCAATATCCACAATAAAGCAGGTATGGGATAAAATACTGCCGCTTGACTGAGCCGTGCTTCAGTAGGGTAGCATTTATGACCAGTGGCAAAGGTGTACTCAATCAACTCCCAGCTAGAATCTCAGTTCTACTTAGAGTTGTTTAGATTATTAAGTAATAGTTCAACTCATACCATGCATACGGTGCCTGAGCCTGAGTAAGTAATCCATTACATTTCAGCCACCAGTAGTAATGTTATGAAGCAATTCTATAAATGTATCAGTACTTTTCACATCTTCTGACTTGCATACATATACTTAGGCAGTTTCATAACTAAATAAGTGTTTCAGGACAAGTTCAAGGAGCAATGTTTGATTTTATTTTTTATTCCCTCTCAAACATTCAACTTCATTGGTAGGTATTAGTAACCAGTAATGACTCATGGAAATAGCACAGACATCACAGATTTTAGACTTGGACAACAGGAAAATTAGAAGAATGTCACTTTACATGTTATCTGGGCATGGATAATCTGCCAGTGCTTTCCATCCCCCAAACCCTAACAGAAGTTAAAAGGCAAGAGAACGCACTGGTAATTCATACTATTTAGGCATCTGTTTAATTGCTATGAGACATTCATTCCTCTAAAGCTTTTGATTCCATGGCTAAAAGAAATTTCACTAAAATAAAAGCATACTCTTCTGTGGGTCTAGGAAATAGTAATAAACGCAAAGAAGCCCTGATGACTGTAATGTCAAGAAGAAGTAAGTCCTTAGTGAGCTGAGAGCCGGAGCAGCTTCCAAATCTGAGAACGAAGCCTAATACAGACCAGGAGGAACAAGCCCGAAGAGAGCACACTGTAGGACTGAGGAGACAGGTAAGACTCAGAAAATCTTATCAACTGGTAGGAGGGACTGGAGTCTGTAAAAACAACGAATACAAAGCAAATCAGTTGTTCTAAGTCTTCTGATCTATCCTACTCTGCCAAAATGAACAAAGAAACAACAGTGCAAAGGTCAGGAAGAGGGAGAACAGAGCGTAATTTTCATCATGGTTCAGTCCAAAGAGCTAAAATTATAGCTCCTATCCCAGCTGAAACTATGACAAAGATTTTCTAATAGACCAATCAGGGACTTCATAAAGTTAAAAGCATAACGGGAAAGTCACCTAAATTCTAAGGAGTCTGAATGCTCAGCTCCTTACCCTAATCTGCGTTAAGGTAGAGTCTGCACTCATACAAAATATTGCCATACAGAATACATTTATCTACAACACAAGAAACATAATAAAGAATTACAAAACAAATTAAAAACAAGAAAATACAGAGTGAACAACATAAATGATCCAGTTAATAAGATTAGTAGTTTAAGGACTAAACACTATGACAAATATGCTAGAGAATTTATAAGAAAAAAAGGATCTAATGAGAAGAAATGGATTACTTAGGACAGAAATAGAAACTAACATACAACTAAGTAAAATCTAATTAAAAATAACAATACTTGAAATAAAAAATGGATGGGCTTGCTAACTGTATACTGCAGAAACAAATCAGTAAATAAATTTTCTAATTTAAAGAGAGAAAAGGAACAGGAAAAGATGAAGTAAGTATCAGGGACATGTAAAGTGATGTCCAAGAATAAAACACATAAATAATTCCAGAAAAGAAGACAAAAAACTGTACTATTAAAACTGAGTTTAGATGTAGATTAAAATATGTGAATAAATATGGACAAAATGTACCAGATTTGGGGGAAAAAAATCAATCCACCAATTAAGAAGCTCACTGAATCCCAAGCAGACAAATACAAAGAAAAACACACCTAGGTAGAGATAATCTAATTGCTGGGGGGAAAAGAAAACAGATTGTGTGTGTGTGTGTGTGTGTGTCTATGTGTGAGAAACGATGACAGAGTTAAAGCCAGACATAAAAAGGCATTATATACTGAGGAATGGAGATAAGGATGACCGCCTTCTCCTTAGGCACAAAGGAGGGCAGAATCGAACAAGCCACTGAAAATGCTGAAAGAGAAAAGGGAACGCCATCAACCTAAACACCACACTTGGCAAAATTAACCCCGACAATGAAGGCAAACTGATGAAGTTTCAGCCAAACAAAAGTTTAGGAAGTTCCTTATTATCAGACTTACACTGCAATAAATGAAGTTCTTCAGGCTCATGGAAAAACTCAGATCTACAAGAAGAAATCAAAACCACAGAAACGGTTTGTGTAGACTCACACATATATTTGTGTAGATTCACACATATAAATACACTTTTCCTTTTCACTTTTTAAAAACAGGATGATTGGGTATAAAGCAAAATGCAATGTGAGGCTTATAAAGTAATTAAAGGTAAAATACACAGTGATAGCACAGAGGCCGGTAGACAGCTCGATGGAATACAGAGTTGTAAGATTGTTATACCAAATATGAGGTAATATATTGACTCAATGTAGGTGGTGATTTTATGTATATCTATATTTAGATATACATAAATATACAGCATAACCCCTTATATAATTGTAACCCCTAGATCAATCATTAAAAAAATAAAACCAAACTTTGGCTTAAAGAACCAAGGACATAATAAAAAATATTTAAAAGTATTTACTTAGTCCCAAAAAAGCAGGAAAGGAACAACCAGATAAAAGAAATGAGAGAAATAGTAAGACAACATAAAAAACAACTACATCAACATAATAAAAACTGTATCAATGTGCGATAATACCAATACAAATTATATTAAGTATAAATGGACTGCACTACTCAATTCAAAAAGAGAATTTGTTGAGGGGATAAAAATCCCAACACCTAACTATGTGAAGTATGCCACTGTTAGAGATACATTCTGAGACTAGATCAGTTAAAACAAAAGAATTGGAATATATTCATAGATACCATGCACTCATCTTAAAAAACCAGGTGTAGTTACAGTAACACACAAAGTTGACATCAAGACCAGAAGCATTCCCATTACCTAAGGACAAAAGAGAATTCAGCACAAAGACATGAGACCTCCAGGTGTTTTTGCACCCAATTATAGGACCTCAACTAAATGAAGCAATAATGTAGAAAACTAACGAAAGAAACAGACAAACGCACAATTATAATTGGAGATTTACAGCACTCTGCACTCAATAATTGACAGAATGGACAACAATTTATAAGGATATAAAAACATTTGGGTGTATTTGTCTGAGCATCTAAAAACATATGCATAATTAACTAGTACACAGCATCCATTCTCCCACGTTTTATAACATTTAAAATGGAAATAGAAGCCTCACATTTTTCTTCTTGAGAATAAAGTGACTCAATGCATATAAAGAGCTTACAGTAGTGGTGGTGAACCCACGGCATGCAAGTTACTGTGTTCTTCTTCCGAAGGTTTGCCATCGCCGGCCTCGAACAATGCATTATGAAAGAGAGGGCAATGCTTAACAAAGCCCCTGTGGAGTAATTATTAGTCACTGTACTCCTTATGTTTTCCTGCAGTCCTAGAGAGCTCTGAGGTTACAATTACTTGTGTAAGCTCTTGTGTTCAAGTATTTCTCAGCCTTTGCTTCCAGTATCAGTACTAAACATTACATCAGCACCTTTCATGCACATGAAATATCAACTCAAATCAAGTATCAAAGTTCAAATTGGATACTGACTGCCCAGACACTGAATCTTCTTCACAATTTAATTTTTACAGACTGCAAGAATCTCTTTAAGGAGAATATGAGCCTGGCGGTTGTGGCTCCGTATACCACTTGCCTATCATACATGAGGCCCTGAGTTTGATCCTCAGCACTGCAGAAAAAAAAAAAAAGACTGTAATATAAGCCGAAATAACTCATTGTTGGATCTTCACATCTTTGAGGCAATACCCAAGGAAAGCTACAATATATTCTCTCCCCACCCTTACTGACTAATGCCTTGTTCAAGCCAAAAGCAAAGCTAAACTCTCTAGTTCACAATGGGAAACAGTACCTGAGGCCCTTCTAAAGACGTCTTAATATGCGTCTCCAGGAAGTCCATGAAAAACTCGTTTGCGCCTTAACTCTAACTTGAGGTTTTCACACAGATACAGGTAAAGGCTTAGCTCTGCTCTTCACTGGCAACTGATCCTGTCCAAGTCAGTGACCCTCCCTCCCTCAGTCTCTCATCTATGAGATGCAGACCGAGCCACCAGGTAGGAGTCAATGAAGTAGCAGTGAAGCAATCAGTGCCTTAAACTGAGTCCATGCTCAAATCGTTGTTGAAAAAAACGAATGAGAAAATAGGCACAGTGGGCAAGGAGACCACAGCTGAGAATCAGAGTTAAGGGACGCAGTCCCAAATTCCCGAACTGCCACACTAGCTTTCTCCAGTCCCTCAAATCTTCCCTCAACTCAGACATTTCACTTGATGTTGCAAAACTAATCGCTCCTGCTCCTCAGACATGCCATAATGTTGCACGCCTTTCCTTTGATTTGGTCTGTCCCATCTGCCTAAAACTTCCCTCCTGACTCTCTCCCCCAGTCCTTACCCCTAGCCCATCCCTTCACCTAGCTAACACTGAACTTCCCTTAAAAGGCTGTGGGTCAACTAGGACCTGAACTTCATCTTCAGAAAAACTTCCGGAACATATTCCTTATCCAATTTCAGCTGAGACCATGATCAGTGCATGGTCTTCTCCTGGACCGTAGGGCTTAGCCTTTTCCCTGATAGCTCAGGAGCTCTGAGAGGCCTCTACATACTTTCCTGGCACAGAGCAGAACCTCAGGAAGACATGCTGAACATATGGAGTTGAGCAACTTAACCAGTCTGGGCCATTGTGTAAGACACACCTTCAGGCTCCTTCTTAGGCCCAGAATCTTACTCTAACCACGACAGTTTAAGCAACACCAGAACAGGCCCAAAGTGGGGATGAACCGAGTGCCCCAGACCCACCAGCAGCCAACAGCACCTCTCCAGCCACCTGACTGAGCTACTCAGTGTGGAGTCTGTTCAGCCTCCTGCTGACTAAAAGGAATCTCTACAGAAACATGTATAAACCCAATTGGGGTCATGTGACCTACTAAGTTTTCGGGTCAAGTCTTAGCTTGCCATCTGCCCATGTATCTAAAAGTACCTACTTCCTAGATTTAAAAAATCATCAAAGTGGCCCAGAGAATACATGTTCTACTTCCCTCCTGTCACCATCACCAAAGAGACAGCAGACCTCTCAGATGCTAAAACTGATTAAAAGATACCCTAGTTAGTTCTGTTTGGTGAGACAGAAGAAATGGGTCAGCTATATAGTTAAACTGAATAAACAGAATGAGTTAAATAAGTAGTTCAATATTTTAGACTTTTAAATTTGTTTCCAAACAGAACACATTTTAATTTTGAGTACTCATTTCCCTATATTTAATTTGAAATCCTGACAATTGTTGATAAGCATGCTTTAGTTCACTGAAGGCATATTTACCCGAGGACCTAAAACTAAATTTAGGAATTTTTTACTATAGTCCTTCAAATTTAATTAATTTAACAGAATCTGAATCAATTTTTGATGAAGAAAAGATATTCCTAGAATGTAAAATTAACATACATTAAAAACAAAACCCAACTCACCTGCTAAAAAAGTTATAATTCTAAGACCAGGAAGTTATTTTGTAAAAATATTTTTTAAACTGAAGAAAATAAGTATATTTCCAGGGTCTAAGGTCTTCATGTTAATAAAAAATGTTAGAAGCATTACATTTTTAAAACTTACATTCAATATATGTTATAAAATACATTTTCTTTTAAAATAAAATAGAAAGGTCATTGGTTTGCTTCTAAGCGTCTAATATTTTCAATAAGAGATATCCCCCAAAACAAATTATAACTGAAAAGATTTTAAATATGAAAATCTACATAGACTATAGGCAAGTGGAAAACGATTAGGGGAAACAAACATATCTGGTGTACCAAAGAGAAACCTTGTATTAAAAATTAGGGAGAATCCAGGACTGCCTTGGAAGTTCCTGATGACAAGTTTAAAGCCCATGTTATCAGAGGGCACCTTCTCTCTTCTCTTAGCAGCATTTTCCCTACAAGACGTGACCTTCGTAGCTCTCCCTCCTGCCCAGGATCTCACAGATGCCTGTGCCTGGGGCCTCAGATCTAGCGCTATGCCCCTCTTAAATGAGGCTTGGTCCAGGCCAACTCAGTATCACCAGCAAACTTGGAAATGCAAATTCTCAGCACCTTCCAAGACCTCATGAGTCAGAACTTCTGGCAGACTGGAAATTTGTGTTTGAACAGTCTTTCCAGTCGCTGCTAAGCTACACTGTTCAAAGCACAGGCCTCGTCTCAAGGGCTCCTAAAGTGACTTGGATATAAGCGTGACCCTTCGACATCCTACTAACCCCAGTCAGAAATATTGTTCTTACCGGGTCCACAAGACCACTGAAGTGTTCCTGGACAAAGAACTGCTATCTGTTAGGCTAACTGAGTCCTGACAATTCCAGTTTTGTTGGGGCCTTTTCCAAGCCTGAGAGAACAGAAGGTTATACTGTAACTCCTCCCAAGGGTAGACATCAGGACATACTAATGTGCAGTCAATCCCATTCACAGGAGGCCCACGTTCCAGTCACATTCACAGTACAGAGAGGAGTATTTTAGAACTGAAGGAACTGACTTCACTCCTCTTGAGCTCTGTTTACAAGCATTTATCAGTTTATTTCAGTGTTAAAGGGAGAAGTGACCTTATTTTTCAACACTGTGCCCTTGAGAGGGCCCTGAATAGACTCTGTGAAGTCTACTGTAGAGCAAGCTTAGTGCCTCTAAGGTACAATGAAATAAACTCAAAGTGAGAAGTAAAAAAGATGGTGTTAAAAATAAAACAGCAACTGTAGATTATGGGTGAAGTTGACTGTGGCAGGGTAAAACAATCCTGACCTGGCCACAGAGGACAGAAGGATGACCATCCAGCACTGCTAATCCTTAGCCCCTGTCCTATAAGCATACAGAGTCCCCTGCAGACACAGCCTATTCTGGGCTGGGCACCTGAGACCCTGCATTAGGAGGAAATCTGCCCCTCCTCCACTTCCCATCATGGGTTCTGGTTTGGCAACGTGAAGAACACATACAATTCACTGACTCCTCCACCTTCCGAATACCTTTCTTATTTTGTAAATAACCGATTCAGCCCCAGAAGAATATGCCAGGCTGTGAGCATGCACGTGGACAGGACAACACAGTAAACACACACTCCCCCTGGTGTGGGCCCAAGGACACACCACAAATCCCCCATCTTCATTCTTATACTGGTCTTTAAATTTCTAGTTATGATATTCCACCTTAGCTCCACTTAAAGATTCCATAAGGTCAGGCATTTGCCACCTAGCTCAGTACTGTGAGAAGTCTGTTGGTAAGAAAAGCCCATTCTACCTCTTTACCAATGTCCCCTACTGATGGGACCACGCTACTGGCTGAGCGTCCCTTATCTGAAATGACTGGGCCTCAAAGTGTTTCCAATTTCAATTTTCTTCTGATTTGGGAATATTTGCACAGAATTTACCAGCTGAAGATTCCTAAAGCAAAAATCCAAAACCTAAGATGCTCAAAATTGCCAAACTATTTGAGCACATGGATTTTTGAAAGTTTCAGGCTTAAGAACATTTAGGGTTTTGGATTGAACAGTAACACCAACTCTACAGGTTGTTCTGAGAAAGAAATGTGATGATCTCACAAGTTTCCCAGCGGTCCTACACAGACACAGGAGAGGTCTGCGGCCACCATGCACTGCAACCACCCAAGTGCACACAGATGGCACATTTTTTTGGCGGTACTGGGGATCAAACTCAGGACCCTGCGCTTGCTAGGCAAGCGCTTATTCCACTGAGCTATATCCCCAGCCCCAAATGTTATTTATTTTATTTTATTTTATTTTATTTTTGTGGTACTGGGGATCGAACTCAGGACCCTGCACTTGCTAGGCAAGCGCTTATTCCACTGAGCTATATCCCCAGCTCCCAGATGGCACATTAATGGTCCAGCACGAGCACCAAGCCTACCTCTGAGGTTATTTTTCTACTTAAAAGAGATCATTCAGTGATCTTAAGTGAACTATTTTCCCTTAAGTCTTAATATAATTTTAAATTTTGAAAAGAGAAAATTCCACCTTAAATATTTATTTTTACCTACCCACTAAAAATATACAAGGAAATTAAAAAAATTAAAAGTCGACTACCCTTGACTGAAATATTTCATACTAAAGTTTCAGCAAAATCAATGATATAACTTCATTCTACCTTCCTGGTTTAGAGGTCAATCTGAAGTGACTTAGAGACCAAACATGACATCAGGAAAGCCTCTATTTGATTCTGAACTCCGTAATCCTTCTCAAAAATGTGAGGTGTCTTCAAGAAAAATGTACTAAACTCAGAGGAAAATAGAAAGTAAGCATTTCAGGGCAGAGAGAAAAACGTAGGCAAAGAACACCGAGGCTAAGATGAGGAGAAACTGGGCATAATTTCCTACTGAGTTGCTACAGTTGTGCCTTGGTCTTGCCTAAGGTTTACTCTTTAAATTTTTAATCGAATCATTCACCCTGCGTATTTTGTAAGATATTTACAGCATAAATCACACTGGGCAATCATACATGAGCAGCTCCGCACCATCTCTACCAAATAAACAGTAAGAGATGTTGCCAGGCATCTCTGGGAAATCCTTCATCCAAAACGGAACCCATAACAGAAGGGAGGGCCACACAGTCGTGAAGGGATGGATTCTGAGGGAGTCGAAGATAACCCTTTACCACCTAGAGGTTCCCTGGAGCCACCTGACAGGTATTCAGAAAGTCACAGCTGATGGAAGGCAAGTCACGGGTGGGCTATGTTAACCCTTGAAAGAATCGCGTAGAACAAACAAGCCTCTCACAGAGCTCAGAAGGTTCCCAGTTTTCAGGTGAAGTTGAAACACCTATAGGGAAGCTGCCAAATAGGTACTTTGGGAGCTTAGAATGTTCCTTGAGAAATAATCTTCTGAAGGTTACACCAGCGCATGGGCTCCATAAACCGTCAAAAGTATAGATGGTCTGGAGGATTCTGTCTTGGAAATTTCTCAAAGAAACTGTCACCAAGCTTTCTACCACAGCTGTAGAAAATTTTCACATAGACAACTATATAGGAAGTTGTTGAATGTGAATCACTAAAGATAATGCTGTTAGTTTCAGACCAATTAATAGGAAGCCCTTCTCCGTAATAAGAGTTAGAAATCAGAATCATGTGGAGTCTTGTCACCTCCAATGCAGATATGGGCATGATATCCCCCAAGCGGCCTAACGCCGCCCCCACCCCAACACACACATGCCTCTGTCAGTGTACTACCTACCATATGGACTGTGATTTTCATTTAAGTAGTTTCTTGATTCAAGACAAAATTTTGAGTTTAAGGACAGTATCTTAATATACCTTATTCCTACCACCTTATGAAGTACCTGACCACAAACGCACTCAGTAAACACATTGAGTGAAGGAACTCCAGACCACTCAACTGAACATGACACATGAAGTATGATCTTTTAAACACCTAAAACTCCAAGCAAACATGGCCTCCTAGAAATGACACTGGTTTCCACTCCCTCACACTACTGAAGCAAAACAAGATCCATGGGAAGCACAGGAGCACCACCCAGCTGTTCCTTACACAACAATCAATAGTCAGTATTCCGAGAACTGAGTTTATCCAGCCAGCGACACAGCCCCCCCAACCAAACACCACTCTGTGTTCTCTAAATCACATGCATGCTTATCCAAGTAAACATTTCAAGTGCATGACAGAAATCCAAATCTATACAACTATTCTGACCTTCTACTCTAGTAACCTATTGAGAAGAAAGATGAATAAAGTCAGCTCAGTATGATTCATTCTTAGTAAAACTATTCTTGCTTTTCATTACTACGACTCTTTTTCCACCAGCACACAACCGTCTGCTTAACAGCATGGTTCAGAATGCTGCCAAGGGTACGGAGTGAAACGAAAGAACAGCAGAGCCTAGAATGAAGCCATCCCATCCCAACGAAGCCATCCCAACTGTGAACATACACACAATTAGGTAACGCCAATTAGGTAAGATTAATGTTACTAATACTTCATCAAAATATTATCAGTTAACAGAAAATTAATATAAAATGGTTGAGCTATTTTACATTCTTTTTTCAAACTACTTCTTGAAAACTGAAGTCACTTATGGGATGTCTCAACTCACCCCAGCCACATTTCCAGGGCCCAGAAGGTCCCTGGGGCCAGTGACCACTACAATGGAGAGCGTAAGTCCAGAATCTTCTGGTAATTCCTGAAAAGTCAGGGTTCATCTTCCTTGCAGAACTTTTTGTATTCTCCACCATCTCTCAGGAAATGATCACTAGTGGCTCCTCAAACCTGTCTACAAACCCTTGCAGCACTGGACACAGACTGAACCATCAGGCACAAACTGCTCTCCAAAAGGCAGAGGTACAAGTCTGAAGCAAATACTGCAAGTCTCTGCGAGCAAAAAATATGATTTGCATTCTTTTGTCAACTTCTCCAGTGGAGTGGTCACTTGATGTACCTGATACCTGCGTGTCTGAGTGACGTGAGGATCATGAAGATGTGACTGTTTCTTTTGTTCGTTTTATTCAGACCACAGAAGGCCAAGGAAAATAATTAGAGAAAAGGCCTAACAGAAGGTCTTTAGGATGGGGGGGGCACAAAACAGAAGCGAACATCACTTCAGGCAAAGAAAAGAGCAGGCGCCAACAGTCAGGGAAATGTTTTCAGAGAGGACTGGGAGACACACAGGACAAGCCTGCAAGGACCAGGAAGGATGTGAGGGTGAGGACTTGCTCCGGGCACGGTGCAGAGCCTTGAGCGGCTGGAGAAAGGGCCAGGCCAACCCTTGAGCTAATTCTGAATGCAGGAGCAGTAGAGGCAGAGGAGGGGAAGAAATGCAAAGATGACCAGGGAGTCCCAGAACGCAGAGAGCTGCCAGGCAGGAGACTTGGTTGGGCTCAAACAGAGATGAAAAACAGAGTGAGGGGACTGCTAGGGGGCTTGGGCTCTGGTGACCTGGCAGGCATGTGGTCTGAGGACGCTGCCCCATCCTCTGCCTCTGAATTATGGAGTGCATGTCTAATGCGAGCTACAGTTCAAAAGGAGAAGACAAATTTATCTCCTCCAAGGCAAGCTTTCTATGTCTGTCACATGGTCATGCTGTGAGATCACATAGCTTCTGCTATTCTATTAAAATCCCTGAACACAGGCAAAGATTATCTTTTTGCTACTGTGTTTTCTTACTGGTTTGAAGAATTTATCTTGTTAGCAGAACAAAGTTTTCTTAAGTTTTATTACTTTACACATTAAAATTCAAGGAAAGACACCTTTGGATATAACATACTGTTTGTATTACTTCTTGCTCAAAGAATTTGCCTTAATCCCTCCAAACCATTATTAAAACGTACTATAAAAGTTTCAAGGTTATGAAGAACAGAAATTTGTTTCCCACAGTTCTAGAGCATAGAAGGCCAAGATCAAGGTGTCTTCAGATTTATTGTCTGGTGAGAAACCACTTCATGATTCATGAACGGTGACTTCAAACTGTCCTTTTATTGTGTGGGGCTGGGGGAGAGCAGGAAGTTGAGGGGCTTTCTCAAGTCTTTTTACCAAAGCATTAATCTCACTAGGAGGGTTCTATCCTCGTGATTCCTAATGACTTCCCAAAGCCCCAGCTTGCTCATATGACCTCTCTGGGTATTAGATTTTAATTTATTGTATGAATTCTGGGAGGACAAGAACATCTGGATCATAGCACAAGGGTGACAAATACCAGAAAGCAACTATCCATAGAAAAAGCACTAAAGCCTCATTTTTCTCAGGTAATAAAAAAGATGAACTTCTGTTATCGCTGCGTGCCTCGTCCCTAGCAGACAGCACCAACATGTGGATCTTTGTTTCCAGGGGCAATGGCACACTTTAGAAGATGCGCTGGTCAGAACCACCCGTGAGGGCCCTTAGGTGCTCTGACATCAGGCAGTAAGTCGGGGCTCAGAACCCAAGAAGTGAACTCAACCTAAGAGAGAACTGAAGATGATGCTCTAGTGAAAACCTGTCCCACAGCACTCGGAGACGCCTGGGGGTTCAGGAAGAGAGAAGATGTGACGTCACATAACCAGGCTCCTGATGCGCGGCACCTGCACGAAACAAGCACTCAAATATTCTCTGACTAGGAAATGGAAGGCGGACAGTATCTAGGAAGAGCACTGACACAGATCACCTAGCCAAAGTGTGAACGCTTGTTCTGGGGAAAGAAATGGTGAAATGTCCTTGATGAGAAATTTCAGCTCTACATATACCTGGACCTAGTCAATTTCTCTTCAGGTCAGGTTTCCAGGTAAAACCCTGGTCTGGGGTTTGATAATGACCATAATCAACCTAGCAGACTTTGCTGTAGCCACGTCACCTGGCCACATGGCTGCCTGCGACTTCCAGTTCCCTGGCCCTCATAAATGATGCTCCTGTGGTGAATTTTAGGTTCAAATAACTCCTGTCCCAAACAGGAACAGGCCTAAAAAGGGCCAGAGGTCTTGTTTCTTTGGGTGTTTTTCTTTTTTTTTGTATCAGGAATTGAACTCAGAACCTGTGCTTGCCAGGCAGGTGCTTGTGCCACTGTGCTATATCCCCAGCCTCTGAAGTTAAGTCTACAGGTGAACTCATAGGGAAATTACCAAGTTTTACTTATAAAACTGCTCAGTTCTTTACCTCTTGAAGCTGAAGTTCTCAAAAAGCAAAGCTAAAACCCTATGTTATTGTTGATACAGTGTCAACTTGGGGAGTGTAGAGGCCCACTAAGTGACTCAGCAGTTCTGCAGCCTTGGGTTAAAATGACATGCCCCAAGCCCTCCCGCATGTTGTTCACTGTGTCAATTTGAGAAGTCAGAAGGTTAACTGACTGAGCAGGGGCCAGGGTGCTTACTTTGTATTCATCCTGAGCCTGTGCAAGAGGAGGGCATGGGAATAATGTGAGGGCTACATGCCCCTTCAGTGGGGGCAGCCTGCTGACAATATAAGGGAGGAAAGAGGCCTGTTCTCGCCTCCTTTTTGCTCTTGTTTTTGCTGTTTTCCACCGCCAGGAACGTTTGCCCTCTGCCATGTGCCACTGTACCTTGGAGCCAGCCCAGTATGGACTGAAACCTGCAACTGTGAGCTAAATAAACCTCTCCTGTCTTCATTTTGGGTGTCAGGTTTTTTTGTCTCAGCAAGGAGAGAAAAGTAACCGAGACACCTTATAAGCAGAAAACCATCCACTATTTCAATGGCAAGTCATCAGGCAAATACAAAGAATACTAGTACAGCACTAAAACAGCGTGGGGACACAAGGACACTATGGGAAGGCCTGGGCCTCAATATAGTTACCATTGTTATGACCGATCACATGTGCTAAGGAACAAAACAGTTGTGAATAATCAACTGTGGTTTTTTTTAGAATCAATACAGCACTGAGTTCCTTTCTGACAGTCACCATGTTAGACTGCAAATGGTACCTACAATCAAATGAAATTATTACGTTATTAAAGCAACTGCTGTAACTTTAACCGTGAATCTAAGTTGGGTTGGGGGAAAACCATGAAACGCACACCGAATCTGCACTCCGGAATCAAGACTCCCTGATGGCTGTAAATGTCACCTCCACGTGTAATCCGAAAAGATCACACAGAGCAGGGAGGGGATGCTGTCAGCAACACTCCTCCACTCATGAACAATACTTGCCATGGAAAAATACGGAGGCTGTCTCTATCCCAGATAATTTGTTTTTTTACAGAAGAGATTCACAACGTGAAGGAAACACCATGAAATGCAGTAATCAACTGAAAAAAGGAAGAGACCACTGGTCAAGAAGGGAGAAGTGCGATGTTGCTAGTGAGTAACAAAGGAGAGGAAAGAAAAGCACCGGAAGAGCAAGACTGGAAGCGGAGGAGCTGGCGCTGACACCCTGGGAGGCGGCTCTTGTGAACAGCCTGGGGAAAGTGCACTTTATGAAACGTTTTGAAAACAGCTTACCTAATTACCGAGCCATCTGATTACACTACGGGTATGTGGTGGCTGGTGCTGTGTGTCAACTCCACTAAGCTATGAGGTACCCACAGATTCTGTTAAGTGTTAGCTTTGGCCGGGCCTGTGAGTGCTTTTAGCTGACACTAGCACTGAACTGGAGGGCGGGGTAAAGCAGCGGCCCTGGCCTCCACAGTAGGTGGGAAGAGTCAAACAGCAAAAAAGGGAAACCTGCCCCTGGTCTCTGCTTGCAGACGCCAGCCCATGGGCCTTCTCAGCCTCACTCATCACATGAGACAATTCTTTACAATATATGTCTTTTTATGTGTTTATCTGCTGGTTCTGTTTCTCTGTAGAACTCTGACTAATACAGGCATATGTATTAATAATATCAGATGAAATACAAAATCCAAGGTAAGATGACACTTAAGCATTTCTGACAGAAATTGTACAAGTGTATTTGATAACATGTTGGTACGCTTAATTAAAAGGCCCTGTGATACAGCTTCTTTGTTGCTAACTCATAGCACCTAAGCACTGCAATGCTTCACACAAAAATTACTCTGGAAAAGGTCTGTGAAAATAGCAACAGGAGATTAACAAGCAAAACAGGTCAATCTGTGCTAGCAAATTCTGAGAGGAAACACTTCTCCTGTGGGAGGAATCAGATAAACAAATCAAGGCCACATGAGCTGAAACACATTTTACACTGATGTAATGACTGAACTACTTCTAACTGGAAAAAACGTGCCCACTGTGATGACGGTACTATGGAGTGCTATACATGCGCGCACGCACGCACACACGTGCACACATTCCGCAGCACGTGTGTAACTCCCATGGCTTCTACTGCAAATTCATTTTAGAACAATTTCCAAACAATAGATGTAAACCACAAATCCCCTCTACCACTAAACAAATATTCCAACCATCCACGAAGTATGTATTTATATGGGAATAATACTCTCCCCCATAAAAGCCATAAAAACACAACCAAGAAATACAAGAAAACCTTAATTAGGTTAATGAACAAAGACAGCCAACCGATGCCCTCACAGATCGCAGCCACTTTAGCAACTGTACAAAATGCTTTATGGTTACATGCTTGACTCACACTGCCAACAAAAACTGTACAGAGCATCGTGACTAGCCACACACAAGGCAGCACAACTGCTTCTCCTTCTTTCATGGTCACTAAGCAAGAACAAAATTTATTGAAAAAAAAAACATTTGATTTTCAAAAATCACATTTCAACTAGCGCTCATTTGAAAGAGCACAGTACAGAAACATTAAAGGGACATTTTAAAAATCCCCAACTTATATTCAAGTGCACAATGAACCTAATTCACCTTGTTCTGACTGTCATCAAAACACAGAAATACTAGCAGGATTCAATGGTATTTCCTGACATTGCCAAGTGCCTAATTTCCAATTATTTATTTTTGACCATGAGTCAAAATTGTGGTCCTTTGGTCACCAGAAGAAGAACTAATATGTTTGCACGTGTATAGTGACTACAGATGTCACACACCCAGGATTGTGAAGTGTCTATCACAAGGATTTGAAGATACTTCACACAAAGACCTATTCTCAATAAGCAGCAGAGAATCAACTGAGATCCCATCTTATTAAAAAGCTTTTGCACATCAAAAGGAATTACCAACAGAGTGAAAAGACAACTCACAGAGTAGGAAAAAATTTTAGCCAACAGTTCCCCAGACAAAGAACTTATATCTAGAACATATGAAGAATTGAAAAAAATTAAGGCCCCTAAATTCAAAAAGCCAAAAAAAAATGGGCATCTGAGATGAACAGATACTTCTCAGATGAAGAAATACAGATAGCAAATAAACAGATGAAAAAATGTTCACCATCACTGGTCACTCATGAGATGCAAATGAAAACAACACTGAGATTCCATCACGCCCCAGGAAGAATGACTATTATCACAAAATCAATCAATAACAAATGCCGGAGGAGCTGTGGGAAAAAGGAGCCCTTCTCCACTGTTGGTGGGAGTGCTGACTGATGCAACCACCGTGGAAATCAGTCTGGAGATCCCTCAAAAAACTAGGGTGAGAGGTCTCATTTAACCCAGCTATCCCCCTTCTGGATATTTTTCCAGAAGAATTAAAAACATCACACCACAGTGATATATGCGCACCCGTTTATAGCAGCAAAACTTATAATAGTAAATCTTAGAAACAACCCAAATGCCCATCAAGTGAGGAATGGATAAAAAAGATGTGGTATTTTTATACAATGGAGTACTACTGAGCTAAAAAGAAGGAAAACTTAGGAAAATTTGTATCCATTTATTTTATGCATAAATGGATACAACTTGAGACTATATTCATAGGTGAAATAAATCAGACCTGCATGTGTAAACATCATATTGTCTCTCTAGTGTAAGAAGCTGAAAGGGTAAATAAGATCCAAAATGTACAACAGACATTGGGAAATGGGAAAAGCTTTTCAAAAGGAAAGAGAAACTGTGATGGGGTTAAGGAGAAAAGAAGAATGAATATTTACATATGTGTACATATACACATACACACAGATACACGAGACAGTTAAGATAGTTCTACTAATTTCTATCCGTTCATGGAAAAGAAGCATCTGAGCTTATATTGTTTGATCATTTTTTCATGCCTAGATGTTGTAATCTGAGCAACTACTTTGAAGATAACAATATGCAATGTATTAACCATTGTTACTTTACTATCTTGTTTTCAAATTTTGTACCAGATTTTTTTTTCTTTTAAAATTAAATAAATGCACAAGCAAGTAGTATGGAAAATCAAAAACCTAGAGGAGAACAGATAAATATTCTTGTTTCTAAATGAATATGACTTCCTTTTGAAAAATACAGACAGTATCAAAACCAATGGACCCGATCAGGTTAATGGGCTGCCGACCATAGTAGAACAATTTAGCAGAAACCAGGGAAATAACCCACTGTGCAGACGTGAGCGGAGAGTGTCACTGAAAAGTGACAGACCCTATTCATCCTGGGAGAATATGACGCTTCTGGCTCCTGGGGAGTCGCAGCAGTTGAACAAGCATTGGCCACTTTTGCATAGGTTGTATCTCCCTGCTGTCTCTACTCCTGTGCTTTTTATATAATGAGCTGGGTACCTGTCACTAGAATCTCAGGCGTTAGACAAGCCTTAGGTGACGTTCAGATTACAGAGTGACACTCTCTGAAAAGCCAAAGCAAAACAGTTAGTCTGTTCTGCTACCCCAAGCAAACTATGCTTGTGAATATAAACTGCTCCTCTCCTCCAAGCCCTTAGTCCCCAAATAATGGATCACAGACTGCTCTGAACCTGCCCACCTGACCTCACATATATATAGCTCAACTGGAACGCCAAACATCTCACAGGACAAACCCAAAATGGAGTCAGTATCACTGCCTGAGCTCAGGCCTTGCCGCTGCCTTCAGGGTCCCACACCCGGCACTAAGTGAGCGCCTGTTCAGCCCACGCCATGCGGCCAGCCACATTTCTAGCCACTGTGCGTACAGCACCCAACACGTCAGAGGACACCTCAACCTGCACACCGACACATTACATGATTTCAGCGAGGGAAGAAGGCTGTGAATCAATTAGAACAGAAGAGCAGGAAACAGTGCTTGGGGAAGGCACTGTTCACGCATCAGCAGTCAAGGCAAGTCTGGAAGCGTGACTTGTGCCCCATGACCCGCACGACGTGAAGTCCACAGGCAGGAACACAGAACAGCCACTAACCTCGATCTCGCGCTCTGCACTCCGCAAGCACCATCTCTCAGCGAAGCGCCACAACCATCACGGAGGGTGGGGGGCACCACCACCCCGCCTTCACAGACAACAGGTCCAGAAGCCTCAGCAACTCGCTCAGCTTCACTCAGCCCCCTACGGCAGCGGACTCGACTGGAAGACTTGTCTACCTCTGGAAGCCGCTCAGCCATGTGCTGGCATTTAACTGTTTCTGGCTTGGGATGCCCATGAGAGAGACTGCGCTCTCCACCTGCCCTGCTCCCACTGTTGTAACAGAGGGAAGGAATGGCTGTAACCCTCGGCCGTCCCAAGGTCAGACATGCTGGGCCCTGCCCGACCCCAAGGTGCACAGGGTCTCTTGAACACAGGCAATCCGGCTCTCCCAGCCTCCCGGTCTGCACGACACCAACAGTCAAGAGTGCACACAGAGGCAAACGAAACAAACACCTCCTCCGCACATCTCCTAATATCATTAGACTACTTCTGCCCAGCAGGGTTTTCTAGGGCGTCTTCTAAGTTGAGGTAGGTGATTCCACAATATATGACCTTCCTCTTTATGGTCCTTCCAGAAACAAGATTTGACTTGTATAATTCAGGTAGAAATAAAATACAAATCAGTGAGACCTCTTATCTCCAGAACATAGCATAGTTTGCCGATGACAAGGCATACTCTGTTGAAGCTTCTCTGTTGAAGTCAGGATCACTGTCACAGCAGGTGCGTGTCTAACCAGCAGTATGCTTTCCTGCTCAGTGGTCTGCAGAATGACGACGAATCCCCAGATCACGTGTGTTAGAAAAAGAGAAATGTGGAATCCTGCAGAGACCGAAGCCCTCCATCTTCCCTGCTTTTTCCCACTCCAACTGGCACTGGTCACTGCAACAGCTTTGTAAGTGGCTTCTGGCTTCTAGTTTTCCCCAGCGATCTGTTCACACAGTGAGCTTAAGCAGAGTGAGCTCCCAAATCTACAGATCACAACCTAATCCTCTTAAGATCATGTATTTTCCAGCAGCTCCCACTATATGTAGACTACATGAAAAAGTCTTCGATCCTCTGGTTGGTCAGGTCCTCCTAACCCAGTTCCTCTGCTACTGTCTCTTGTTTCTCACAAAGGCAGGCTGTGTGTGCCACAGGGCCTTTGCACTGGCCATCCTCTATGCCAACAGATCATCTAACGTTGCTCTTTTTATTTTATTCTCAGTTCTGAAAGTCTTCCATTAGGCCCTCCTCAGCCACTTAGCTCAGATGGGAAAGTCACTCCCCATACTTGATTGCGTTTATCATTGCTTTAAATTAGCATTTTATTGATTTCTTTAATTATCTGTTTTCCCACTTTATAAAGTTTGAAAGAGATAAGGGCTATATCTTTCCTGGTCATTGTTCCCATGAAATACTTGGCGCACAATACACGCTCTATAAATATCTTTCTAGTGTGTCGTAACAGAAAAAATTACTAAGTTACATTCTTCTCCATAATCACTTTTTATGTTAAATTCCTGTTACAAGACCAAAAAAACCACAAGCAAGAATAGTCATTTTGAAGCATATCTGTGATTCCTCTGGAAAAAAGAAAATTAAAAGGACAAAGTAAATTTTTGGTGGGAGTGTGAGAATAAAATGCTTTATACTACAATGCAAGCGCTGAAAATTTTCCCACATGCTTGTGAATTGTATTTTTAAAGGACCTACCTGGAACTGCACAATTTTAAAACCCACTGATCTTGGCCGGATGCATGAAACATACCACAGAGTTCTTATAATTCTTCCAGAAATTTGTCTGCCAAATGACGCATTATTCCCTGTTCCTTAGGTATTCACCTTTGAACTTATCTCTAAAGTGCTTACAATTTTAAAATCCAAGCTTTCAGTGCCAGCTTGCACTTGTTTAATCATCTACATGTTCATTATTTTTATCTCCAAATATGCTGGACAAAGGAAGTAATTTCATCTACCAAGGTTAAAAATAACCAAGGCAATGTCTTTGAATGCCAAGTTTTTATATGATTCTCTGTTCAAACAGCATAATATGAACCCACTTCATCCCCTCTCAAGTAGGAAACAATCTAATGTGTCAAAAAGTATATGCATTACTTAAATTCATTAATTTCACAGTAAAAAGGCCCATTCAGAACTCTTCCAGGTTCTCTTAAAACAGGATGAGAAAGTGTCCTGGACGGTGAGAAGCACAGCCGAGCCCCGAGCATCGGCAGGTGCTCGCTCGGATGACCACACCGGCAAGGGAAACCTGCACTCCCAACTACTGCTTCCCCAGTCTTCTTCCCACACATGCCGTGGCTTACCCACCCCAAGTGCTCCCTGGGTGAGCACCTGGGATGGTGTTTCTCTTCTCAACGATTTCCAGATACTACATTTTTGTATTTCTACAAGTTTCCAGGCAAAAAAAACCCCACCATTTAAAAAAAGCTAATTAGGCTCTACCAGAAACGTAAAATAAAACTGAGTAAAACTGTAACCATATGGGAGGGGATCTGCGCCAAGGTTTCATTAATAATCAGAATCCCTGATGATGCACTTAAAAGACCGCAATCAAAAAGCCTCTCCTAACCCCAGGAAAGAAAGTCACGGCCGAGGAAGCTGTGGCTGTCCCCAGGTCACCTGGAGAACCAGGACAAACGCAGAGCCGGCGCTCCGCACTACGTCAGCATCTCCACGTCTAAGCCAGAGACTCTGCAGGCAGAAGCACCGAGGTCCCCGCTAGTGCTGCGACTCAGACAGGTTACCTCCTTCACCTGCAGAATGCAGGGAACGCCAACTAGCGGCTCTTGGGGGGGCAAAGAGCGCATCAGCAACCGCCTAGGGGTGCGTGGATCCCAGGCTCGGCCTTAGGAGTACCTCACTGTGATCCGGAGAATCCCCCCACTCCCTGTAGGCATCTGCCCCCGCTAGCTCTGGGCCTGCGCCACACGGAGTGAATGCACAAGTCACGACCTTGCAAAGCTCCCGCCTTCGTCCTGCAGATCAACTCTCGTTGTACCAGACCAATGCCAGAAGCATTTTTTAAAAGGTGAGCTGGCCCTAAAAATTATTTTCTTACATAAGTTAGAGACGTAAGTAGATTTTGTTTCTCTCTGCTAAGAGTTAAGTACATACTAGAAAAAAAAAACCTGACCAGGTTGGCTGGAGCTCCTTCGGGCTTCGGTTGATCCATCTGACTCTAGCGTGGGAAAAAGAGAAAAGGTACAGATGAGTAGTAATTTTTTTTTTTGACAAGCCATGTATGTTTAATATCTAGAATACTATGGCTTTCAGAGAGAAATATCTGGCCAAGTAAATGTTTTAAAAAGTTGAAACATGAAAAGAAAACTTTAAGGAAAAATACAGTGAACAGATAACCCACCAGATGGGAAAAGATGTTGTCAGCTACCCGCGGGACTGAAGAGCAGTATCTAAAATATATAAAGAATTCAAAAAAATTAGACCCTCAGAATGAAAGACCCAATAAAAAAATGGGCATCTCAAAAGAATAGACACTTCTCAGATGAAGAAGTACAAATGGCTTGCAAATAAATGAAACAAATGTTCAACTACAATGGCCACTTGAGAAATACAAATAAAAACACCACCAAGATTCCAGCCGGAGAGGCCGTGGGGAAAAAGGAACCCCACTCCATCACTGGTGGGAGTGTAAACCGGCGCAACCGTGAGGAAAAGCAGTACGCGGACTCCTCAAAACTTAAAGCTACAGGTCCCATTTAAGTCGGCGGTTCCCCTTGCAGGTGTTTTCCCTACAGTTGACGTCATCACACCACAGTGATCCGTACAACAGCGCGGTCTACCATAGCTCAATCCTGAAAACAACTCGCATGCCTAGCCACAGCAGAGTGGACAGAGAAAATGTGGTATTTATCTAGAGCGGAGAGCTACTCTGTCATAAAGAAGGATAAACTTACAGCATTTTTTCGTAAACATGCATCCGAGAGCCCATTGGAAGAGAAATAAACCGGCATTCAAGTTTAACACCGCACTGCCTCACTTGTGTGAAAAACCCAAAGTACATACAAGGGGCAAAGGAGGGGATGGAGATGAGAGAGTAGGACGGGCTTTTCCAGATGTGAAGGAGAAAAAAGAGACAGCGATGGGCGGGAAGGAAGAAAGATAAAGGGATTTAAAGAAAAAAATGGAAAGCGGAAATGGACATGGGGAAGAAGAGCTAGAATTAAGATGTGTTATGCGCATGTGAACATTCCCATGATGATCGCAATCACCGCGTACTGCGAACACACGCTCATAAAGATGTAGGATGCGGTCAGTGTGGTGAGCGGACGCTTTGGGCAAGGGCAGGCAACGTAACTGCTCAATTAATATTCAGTCCCACTTAAATGTACCTGTGCCCATCCGCAGCGCCCCCTACTGCCACACCAGTGTGTCTACAGCAGTTCTGGTTCTCTGGTTGTGCAGGGCCCCAGGAGCCAAGTAAGGCAAAGCCTCTCCCTTTGGCCAATAAGCTATTTAGGAATGAAAATGATTATCACTTCAATTCGGCTGGGGTAGGGGAGTAAAATGCGCGTAAACTGACAATCTCATTAAGTGTCCAAATTACAAACATAACCTTTTGGTAACTGACGCATGGCAAGTAATTTTAATTTTTCTTAGCTACACCGAGTCCTACTCTCAGGATTTTAAAGCACAAGACTGACTTCTGCTCTGTATACCTCCAAGAGATGGATTTACCTTTCACCTTCTAACACGGCCAGTTCCCTAAGTGCTGTGCGAACAACACCATAGGGACCGCAGCCCTGGAGTAAGTGAAGGGGTGGCTTGCAGATGGGTCCAAGCCAGGTTCTCCCTCACTCCGGGACCACTCCCTGGGCAATTAGGCTCTTAGAGATAATCAAGTCTCATTATGGAAGGCCCCAGAACAGGACAGACTCCAGGACTCCCTTACGGTTAGCTTCGTAAAATGTACCGAATCGACGCTTACCAGGTGTTAAGAAGACACAGCCGCTTGTCAGTCTTAAGCAAAACAACAAACCAACTCAAGGCTCAATTCTAAAATTGAAGCGCAGACTTAAAATAGACCTTGACTTGAAAGATCTGGGATCAAAACCACCATGTTCAAAACAGGAAAAAGCATACGGTCTGAAAACGCGAAAGTGACGCTATTTACCCACTCTTAGGTTAAGCCTTTACGCGTACATTATAGTGTTCAGCAAGCATTGCCACTTTATGGGGCACAGTATACTCCAGTCTCACACGCTCAGCGCAAGAGGTGGAGCCAGGGGACCATCGTCATCGAAGAGCGCTGGCTGACCAGCAACTCGGCCTTAAATCGAAGCAATTAACACAGGTACCTTCCCGGAAAGCATTCTGTGCAAATCCGGCATCGGACGCTAAATAAACGTCCTCCAGACCAACAGGGGAAATTTTTAAAATGGCAGTCGTACTGTTCACACCGCAAAAATGCTCATTCTACGATCATCTCCCTCTTTGCACAAACAGATTAGTTAGCAGTCCTCGCCACCACGAGCGTGTCACAGATGTGTGCCAGACTGTGCACAGGACCTAACTTGGTCGTGAAGGAAAACCCAGAGTTCGCCTGTACGCGGTAAGCAAAGAAAGCTAGCTGGCTCGCTCGCTCGCTCTCTGCCTCAATAAAACGTGACAGGGTTAAAAAGCCGGGCACCAGGTGTCTTCTCTCCACTGTGCACGCTAATGTAAGCACACAGCAAAGTTATCTCTGCTTCCTTCTCCGCCAGCCGGTCGGGGTTGGGGGTGTCAGCGCCACTCACACCCAGCAGCTCGGTCCTAACAAAAGGAGGGCACCGCAGGGCAGGGCGGGCACCAGACTTCCTACAGCGGCGGGCGCTTTGTTGCCAAGTTAGGCGCCCGTCTGGGCGCCGGGGCACGGCGAGCCACGGGAACGCAATCCGTGCGCCTTCAAAGAAAGCGGAGACCCGAGGCGCGGGAGGAGGGCACGGAAGACAAACTTTCCGGCCTGCAGCCGCCTCCCCGCCGCACTCCCCGCCGAGGCTCCCGCAGCGCTAGGCGCGCAGGTCGGAGCCGGACGCAGCGGGGCCCCGAGCCCGCGACCCCTCGCGGCGCGCGCGGCGGGCGCTCCCGCAGCCGCCGCCCCGGCCCGGCCCTTCCCGGCCCGCCCAGCGGACCCGGCCTCCGGGCCGAGCTCGCGCAGCCGGGCGCGGAGGTCCGTGCGGCCCGGAGGCCCCGGCCCGCCCCCCGCCCAGTCTCACCTCGGCCGCGCTCTCGGCTCCGGGGAGGCGCGCAGGGCCGCGGGCTGCGGAGCGGAGCTGTCGGCCGCGGGCACCGGGCGGGCCCAAGAGCGCGGCCGCGGAGGCCCGGCTGGCGGCGGCTGCGAGGTCGGCCCGCGCCGAGCGGGAGGGCCCGGAAAGCTCGGGCGGGCTCCGCGGGTCGCGGGGAGGGAACTCGGGGCCAGTTGCGGGCGCCCAGCGCCCGTCCCGACCGGCGTGCACGCCCCCGGCGCCCGCCCGCCCCCGCCGGCCCGGCCACGCCCCCCGCCGGCCCGGCCACGCCCCCCGCGCCCGCCCCGCCGCCTCCCCGCGCCGCCACCTGCGCGCCTCCCCGCTGCTGGGGGCAGGGCCCGGCCGCGCTCCGCGGTTCCAGTCCCCGTGCTGTGACCCGCTGCGTCCCCGCTTCAGGCCACGGCCTGGTGCTCGCCAGTCTGGCGATCTTCTCCCTGAGGGCCATCGCACGGGGAGAGAGTGTGGCCGGGCTCCCGGCTCAGAACTGAGTGAATATGGTGGGGTGCATCGGTATTCATTTCCTAATGTATTATTGCTTAATACATTTAGTGGTTTTTAAAAAATTCGCTTAGTAACTTGGTTTTCTTTGGCAAAGGAAGAGTTACTGTTTTAGAAAGACTAAACACCTTCTAATTTAGTTTTACTCCCTGGAGCCCTAGAAGATGAAACCCATGCTCTCAAAATGACTGAATTTGAACGAGATAAGGATTCACAAATTGTTTCTCCTCAAAAAATCGACAGTTTTACCTGTTAGAACGTTTGAAACACAGTGTCTTTCATCCCATTTCTCAGAAAGTGCATCTGTAATGCCGTGTCTATATGTGTTTAAATTGTGTTGTTTCATTCTAGTGGAGAACTTATTAAACAAAACTCTGACTCGGATAATAAATTCTGGACTCTTTGTAAGAAGACCACTTGAAGTGGTGCCAGGATACTGGGTTTTAAGAGGAGCTCTGTGGTGGCACCCTAAACCATTCCTTGTGATCACAGATTAGGCCCTGACAGTCCATTTACTCTAAAAGTCTGTGTGACAGCGGAATGAAGTTATTTTTCTGCCATTGCCATAGCAAATGCAGCCAGTTTCCTTCTCACCGAAGTGGATTTTCTTTGATTTTTTGTCCAAACTCCTTTCCTTGGGGAATTGCTTCTTCCCAGTAAATGTGACTAGGACAAACCCCTCTGCCATTTCAGAGGCATGTGACCCGGTCCAGTCAATCAAAGTACATCTCATCCCCAGGCACAGAGTTGGCAGTTGGGGAGGACCTTTGTCCTAACCAATACGCCAGTATCTGAGACCTCCGTGTGTCTGCAGCACATGAGACAAAATGAAACAAAGCCCAACCAGAAAGAAACCACCACCCTCAGCAACAAAAACTGAAAAACTGCTGACATCAGGGAGACCCTACAGGCAGCCACCTCTGAAAGTAGTTGAATAATTTCAAAATTTGTTTCAAAATTATTCACTTACAAAATCATAAAAAGACTCGTTTAAGATCCACGTTTTGAAAACTACCAATAAAACAAATGAGCTCCAGGTTTTTGATTATCTAAATCACTTCTTAATAATGAGGTATGTGCCAAGGAGGTCACTTAATGAGAAGACCTAACTTTAAACAGGATTAAAGGTCTCATTTAGGCCGTTGTTATTTCCCAGGGTAGATTTAATATCCAAACATTCCCCTCATCAAAACCAAAAACCAATAAAAGATGGGGTTAGGGAACGAGAGAGAAAGCAATAAAACAACTACACCAAAACAGCCCAGTAAATTTTTTGCTTATCAGTTACTCCAGTAAAAAGTACTTGTGTAGCCCGCAGTGTTTGCTGATACAGGACACTTCTTTTCCAGACAAAATTTCAAAGTCAACTGTAGACTTTGAGGGACTGTTGACATTACTTTTCTGTACAGGAATTTTCTTGCACTGAATATTATTCAAAAGTGGGCAGTTGGTCTATGCTTGGAATTCTTTCGCTGGACAGAAGTTTTTGTCTCAAAAAGTATGTAACTAGATTTACTTAGGACCCAAACAAATGTCTACATACTAATCAGCATGCTATGTTACCATTTGATGCACTGACCCTTGTCAGAGAGAGTGAGAGCTCCCAGTAGGCCCAGAGGGCAGAGAAGCTCCAATAGCGAGGCCTGGCAGTGGCTGGACACAGAGCCCCCCGCCCTTGGCAGCAGCTCCTGGGGATCATCTCCTGTTGCTTGTTCCACAGTTTACTGCATGTTCAGGCTGATGATCAGAGGAATCCAAACAACTGGCTTATGTTCAAGAACAGTGACCTCTACCGCATAATACTAATGTTTACCATTTATTAAATAGTCCGCCAGGAAATTTGCATGCTTCACTGTTAGTTGTCAACAGCCCTAAACATAAACAGGACGTCCATTTTATGAACAAGAAGTTCAGACCCAAGGAAGACAAGTGATACATCCAAGTTCACAGAGTTGGTAATTAGAGGATTTAAAGGCTGGTCCATGGGACTCCAACACACACACACACACACACACACACACACCCCTTGTATTCAAAACCAAACACCCCTTGTATTCAAAACCAAACTTGCCTGGGAGCCCTGTAAATCATCCATTCTAATAAAACAGTCACTAGCCCTGGGAGGCTATTTAAATTTAAATAAATTAAATGTTAGGGTATTTAAATTCATTGAGTTTAATTTAACTTCATGGAATTAAACTTTTTACTTTTAAATGTAGATGAACTAAAATCTTGTCAGCCTAACTAGCTACTTTTCAAGTGCACAGTGGTAAATTGTAGCTGATGGCTGTCTTGTTGGATGGCTAAGATTAAAGAAATTTCCATCAATGTGCAAAGTTCTTTTACAGAGAAAGGATGCTTCACAGTGTCTGTGTCATCAGTTAAGATAGTGATCTCTGTGAGGGAATTTTCCAAGTGAATTATTTCAAGACCATTCATGTTAACTGTTGAGATGAAATTCTTTCTAGAAAGTTCAGTGCATTTCTATGCCTGCCTTGATCCAAAGGATACACCTCACTGAGTGCCAGTGGGTGGCACGCAGGGCCGGGAGCGCCTCTCTGTCTACTCAAGTACATGCTGTTGGTGCTTCTGTCCCGTCCCTCTGGCGTGTCTTTTCCACCTCTCCGTGTCTTACTCCTCACAAAAGACCTGTCTACCATTGCCCAGTGAGGGTGTCTGCTAGTATTCTGCCCTCAGCCTCTTACTGTGTGTCCATGTGCTCTTCCTATGGATTAAATCTCTAATTCTCTGTCTCCAAATACGGTAGTCCCCTGGTGTCTATGGAAGGTTGTTCCAGGGCCCTCCATAGTTACCAAAACACAGATGCTCAAGTCTCTTACAAAAAGTGTCATAATATTTGTGTACAATCTACCGCATCCTACCATCTACTTTTAATCCTCTCTGAATTACTAATAACACCTAATACAATATCAATGCTATTTAAATAGCTGTACCATTTAGGGACTGGTGAAACAAGGAAAAACATGTACATGTTCATTAACGATGTAATCTCTGTTTTCTGAATATTTGATTTGTACTTGATTGAATTCCACGATATGCCCACTGATCTGGAGGACAGAGGGTACCACCCATTCACCAGTGACTCCAGAATTTTTGTCTCCAACTTTCACCTCTGTTTTTTGATCTTCAGAGCACTTTTTGGTTTTGGTTTTTCCCTAGCTCTCCACTAGATTAATGCTACTTAAAGTGCTGTCTGTGGATGTCCAGTGGTCTGTAAATTGTTTGTGATTGCTCTAGGATAACATGTTTAGAAGTGAAGATCAGTGTTTGGAAACACAGCAATTTGACATTGCTGAGACATTGTATTATACTGTACAAGAATAACAGACCTCACTGGATTACACGCTGAAAACCAAACCAAGGATGGCAATAAAGCACAAATCCTGCAGCAGCGCCACCAGCGTTCTCCTGGGCCCCAGATACTCAACACTGTCCTCCCACAAGTGAGTACTGCCCCACGCACACGGGTCCAGGTCTAGTCACGAGTAAGAAATTTAATACAGAGAGTGAGCACGTAAGTGCTAGAGAAGCTGAATAACCAGCAGTGAAAAATGAGTCAGTCTAGGTTTGGGCAGGATCAGGAGACTGTTACCTAGGAGCAAATATTAAAGAAACGGTGTCACTGGCGCTCCGGAGCCGGGGCTGATCTATAGCAAGGCGTAACGAGGACGGCCACGCAGAAGCCAAGGCCACAGGGGACACACAGGTTCTGTTTGCTTAATTGAACTGAACTGAACGGAATTGGTTTTCCTATTTGGTTTTTGACACTGAGCAGAAGGAAAAATGTCTTGAGGAACTCTCGGTGGCCAAATGCTGCATGCACCAGCCCCTCTCCCCTGAGTTACAGCACATACACCCCACAGCTCCACGGAGCCTTAGATGTTTCAATATGCAAAATACTGCATTTGCATGTAACATACACCCTCTTTCTGACCACTTCATATTTAATACAGTGCAGATGCTTGGGAAACACTTGTTCTACTGTCTTGTTTGGGAATCACGCTGAGAAAAAAGCCTAAATAGATACAGGTTTCCTTTTCCATATCTTTGATCTATGGTTAGTTGAGTTCCTCGGTGTGGAGTTTGTTCAGTTCCTTTCCAGATGTAAAACTAACCTGTTTTTAAAAAACAAGATGCTCTATCCACTTACATGAAAAATACATAAAATAGGTAATTCTTTTTCGGCTCGGTATTTCTACCAACTTGGAGATTTTAAAATATCTTGAAAGCATTACACTATAATTTGTTGGTGTCATAGATGTCACCTAGACTTCCATGAGCAATGTGAAATATGGTGTCACACAGCAGAATGTTTTTAACTATTCATAGTGAGATGAACTGGGAACATTAGCTCACCTCATGAAAGCAGAGCCTGTTCGTTTAATGCGGACTCACTAATTCTTATTCACCCCGGACTTGAAAATCAGTGTTGACATAAATAACTGAAATCCATGGTTTCATTTAAAGCACTTTCTAATAAAATATTAATTCAGTTGTTCATTAGTAGCCAGAAAAATGAACTAATTTAAACTTTTCTCCATCTTTCTATCACCGTACAGTAGACGTGCTAACAAGCAAGAGAGAGAGAGAAGGAAAGGCCAGAGCGGGAATACCAGGTCTCTGAGCCACAGCTGCCACCAATATACAATAGCTATTTTCTCTGTTTCAAATAGGTGCACAGACTTGCGTGTCTTATTGTTCAACAGGTCATTTTTTCTGAACTCTTTTAAGTGTATATTATGATTTCTAAATGTCTTATGAGGACATATGCAGAATTTCACGTAGGCATTCTATTTTTCTGTAATCTGGTGTTAATCGAAAAGATGAGCAATGGCATTTCTGACATTTGTAGAAGTCACCTGCAAATTATAGGGAGATTTTAACAAAATGTCAGAGTGTTTTTTGGTGCCGATTTGAATTTTAGCTCATTCACCCACTCATCCCTCCCTCACTCATTCTGTCTCCAAATCTTTCATTTTCAGTGTTTTTACTCTCGCATCTCGTTATCCACATCTTAGCTGCACTTGGTACAAAAGCTTTCCCAGTTAAATGTGTAATCATATAAGCAGTTAGATGTGTTCTGTATGATCTGTTCTACGGTTACTTTTCCATTCCTCAAATTGGTAAAAATCAACGTTCTGAGCAAAGTGCAATGATACTAGTTCATTTTATTTATTCAGGAATTACACATATCCTCCACCCGGCATTGGTTTCACAGCCAAGACTTCGAGTAGACGGCTTTTCAAACACACTGGCATAGGGGGAATCGGTGTAGAGGTGGGAGAGGGGAGGGAGTCGGGAAAAGCAGAATGGCGCGGGGCAGTGTTTGTTCCCCCGCTCAGAACTCCACACAGCCAGAAAGCTTCATCCAAATGCTGCTAGGAAATATACAGAAGATTAAATCATAGTGTGTAGACATCTGTTAGGAGAAAAATCAGCATACGTTGGGAGCAGTCTGGTTATAGGCCCAATCAGCCTAGGCTACCAGAACAGCATGGACAGCAGGCCAGCGGCGAGCACTCCGCCATCGCCCCTTCCTACTTAGTCTTTAGCTGGGAGTTTATGCTAAGTAGAAATTTTAAATACTGGTACAATTTCCTCATCATCGTAAAGCATACTAATCTCATGAATTTTTGAATTGGCTGGATTCCCAAACTCCAAGTGAGTGTATTAATCGTGCTGTTCTTAGTTCTACCTCAGTCACATTGGATTTCATGGCTTATTTTTCAGAAGTCAAACCACACTACACTGTAATAAGTCAGCCAGTGCAATTATATATTTTAATAATGAGGAAGGCCTTGGATGACTCCTTATTAACCTCATCAAAATGTAAGCTACAGGAGAATGGGAATGTAGCTAGGCCTGCTTTTGAAATCCCTTTTACTGTTTAGCAAAATCAGAGCAGCTGATAAAGTTTTATCAGACACTCATTGACATAATACATGCTCTGATAGGGGTACGGTTCCCTGGGAACTGGTATGGAGTCCCTGCACTCAGCATTTCCTACTTCACTAGGTCCTGAACACAGGAGTTGCTGTCATCCTGAAGAACCCCCTCATCTAAATGCAGCTCCCAATATCCACTGGAGCATCTGTCCCACCCACATCAGAAGAAAATGGACTGAAGGATTACAGGAAGTTCGCAAACACTTATGAAGCCATGTATTTAAGGATGTGCACCGCAAGATGTTTTTGTAGATCTCCAATAAGTAAGACTTTTTTCTCTAAATGAAAATATTACATTTGAAAGAACAGAGATGTGATGATGTTCCTTCAACCAAACACAGTGTGAATCAGCCAGGCAGGGCTGTGGGCATGGTGAGGAAACTGAAGGAGAAATGGACTTTCAGAAGGATAGAAACCCAGAGGCAAAATTGCTCTCTGCATACACCTGACAGCCGACCCCGTTTTGTGCCGCCTCCCCTCACTCCAGAGCATGTGACCATGGCTATATTTCCTTGAACTCTAGTTCTGGTACTTCCAAAGTGGAGTTGCAAGCACCAGATCTGAAAGGACGGAGATAGAAGAACTACTGAACTTGTCAGATACCTCTGGACTGCTTACCTATTGTCTAGGCATGTAAGAAGTTACATATGCAGTATGTAGTTTATATTCTCTGCTAATTAAAGTGCATACGTGTTTGTACACACACCTTTTCCCATCAATTTGTAGGTTGTTTTAAATGTTGCATCTTCCATGAAACTTTATACATATAGGAAGGTTATTTATAGATGACCATACACAACTTACTCCTCGTCTTGCATTTAACTAAGATGTTGAACATCTAACATCTAAAAACCCTTTAAATTAGAAATCAATTTTTTTCTGATAACCTGTTATTAAATTTAGATTTTAATGTTTTATGTGGTTTAATACTATCTAAAAATAGTATTATACATTTAAAATAACCCAAACATACTATTAACATGAAAGCTGATAATCTGCCATTAATTTAGTGTAAAGGAATTAATTTTAACTTAACTTTCTAAGTAATGGTCTCAAGCTAAAAATGAAAGATAACTACAAAATTGTTCTCCTACTTCGATATGTGAATCTTGTATAAACATAAAATTGCAATGGTCACCCTATAAATAGCACTTAATATTTGGGTTTAGGTCATGTGTTCATGCTTCATCCTTTCATCCTATTTTGTTCACATGTAGTTTTAAATATAAAATTTGCTTTTTACTCTTATATTTTATATTTTCCTTTTCACTAAATGAAATGATTGCTATCCATATTTTGTTATCATGGGTCATAAAAGATTGACTAGACATTCACAAAAATTTCAAGACTGCTTAACAAGGAGTAGCATTGGTGTTTAAAATTTCACATGCTCCTTCTCTACAGTCTCTGGTTTTGGCAGGGCTGCCACACAAAACCTGCACCCACCAGGTCCAATTACATAGCCCACACCGCAGAAGTCATCCCCTGGGATAATGCACAGTTATCCTGCTGCTAAACATTTTATGAATTTTCCTGAAAGTGTCAGCAACAAAATAAAATAACTGTAATTATTTCTGGGAACTGTACGTAAGGACTAGTTCACACCAAAGACTGCAATATGGGAGCATAAACTCTGGATGGACTGTACAAATTAACTGAGTCCTCCTGAACTATAGCAGAAAAATGTCATCTAGAGTAGAAATTTAGTAACCCACTGTTTTAAGCAAATTTAGTGCAATAACACTCAGAATCCTTCCTTTCTGTTTTCCTGCTGGACACGTTTTATTTATTGATATACTCCCATAAACAAATTATTTCAATAAAGTTAAAGGGATTTTTCCAAGCTTATGGGGTTGAAATGTTTTTGGTAGAAGTGAATAGAAAGCAGAACACATTTTTTAAAAAATGAGCTTTAAAAATGAAAAAATACATTTCTGTTTAGGCAAATAGATACTAATTATTCAGAAATAAACTCAGCATATTGTATGTTTATCATAAAACGTTTGCAAAACAGAATAAGCATCGAGGTTACATGATACTGTAACTACAGCCTGCACAATGAAGGACTTACTGTATTTTTCCACATTTTGGGTAAACCACATAATGTACAAGTAGTAAAATAGCTCCAGCCACAAATATGCCTGCATATTTCCAGCTCTTATTCCTTTTAATTTACTTGGATTTCTTTCTTTTGCAGTGATAAGGAAAACTTTCAAAATATTTAAAAGACACAACAATATGTTATATAAGAGAGATTCCAGTAAGTTTATATTGCTACTTTGATGGCAATCAGATTGGAAATACCTTTGCTATTTCATGAAATATCAAACAAAGGCTGTAGGTTATTTACATCAGTGTGAATGATCGCTGAGTAGATTCCACAATATTCATATACTGAAAATAATGTTGCTATGATTGTATACAAATAGACTCAGAAATCACAAAGCAAAATGAGACTTTACCTGTGATATATTTGACAGTCACAAAAATCTCAAGACTGCATGAATCACATGTAATGTTGTTTTGACAACAGCAAGTCAGGATTAGTGGGGAGGTAGAAGAGAAAAATACAGAATGAGCTAATTCAAAGAGAGTTTACTCATTCATTCTTTTTTTTTTATTTTAGAAACATAAAAGTACAAAAACATATTGACAAACAGACACCAATTATCATAGAAAATAGTACAATCACAACTAATCTATAGACAAGGTGATATGGCCTCAACAGTGATTATTGCTTTATCCATTGATATCTTCGAATTGTAGATGTATGGACCCATATACAGACATGCAAATTTAGTCAGACAGTTAATCCTCTCAACAACAGAAAAAAAAAACACAAAAACCAAAAATCCAAAGACAAGAAAGAAAACAGGCATACATCAACAACAGCAACAACATCAACAACAACAACAACAGAAAAAAACACC